>JAJOZX010001237.1:680000-967101 GCA_023014485.1 Bathynomus jamesi | reverse complement strand
CAACCTCTTACGCAACAACCTCCCCAGCAGCAGCAGCACCTAATATACCCCCTTATTCCGCCCCCCGTTCTGTTAAGTCTACAATAATAGATCCCCAACCCTCCTACGCAACAGGGCCCCCATCAGCAGCACCTAATATAGCCACTAATTCATCCGCCCCCCGTTCTGTTGAGGACGTTATTACGTTCGAGTTAGTGCGATCCGCAGCCCCCACCCCAGCCTTGACTAGAAATCGGTATAGAGTCAGGGTAGACCCTAGAGCCCTATATAGCAATGGAATTGAGCGCGGGATACGCAGGGTAGTACAGCGTATTATAGAGTTTGCTCTTCAGAATCGCGACGAGCGTGAGGTCAGGACGAGTCTGTCCTTTGGGTTCGGGTCAGATGACGGTGATGTAGACGATTATTGGGTGATAGTACCGTTCAGACGTTTGGCTGCTGAAGATGTAGAATATATATTAGGGCGTATAATGCAAGCCGTCCAAAGTAGTATAGCCTTCAATATGGACAACTTCACGGTAAATATTGACCGTGTATTCCGTGTTGCGGGTCATAGTGCCATACCGTACACTCTTAACTTCAATTCTCCAACTATTTACCGAAGGCATATACAGTAAACGTCGATCGTGGTTGCGGCTTTATAGCAGTACTCTTAGCACGTATGTTTACTGTACAAAATACACGGACTCAAAAAATTTGGCTGCCTACGATCGTTGAGCGTGCCCGTAAACTAGCTGTAGACTGTGAACTTGAATTTGACTGTAATATGGGTCCTGAAGAGCTGAGAAAGGTAGAACAGGAAATGAGTGTGCGCATAGTTATATTTGGTTTGGATGATCGCAGCCGGACTGTGTATGTTTTTAAAAGCTGTGTGAGAGATCGTACAAGACCCCTACTTATTTTAGGATTGTCAGGAACAACGTATCTCCCCATCCGTAATATAAGGGGGCTTTACGCGAGTTATGACAAAAGTCGAAAATATGGGAGACATCATGATTTGTTAAGGGGTGCCTCGAGTTTGCGGATGATATAGTGAGACATTGTAAAGAATGTCACATGGTATGTGAGCAGTGTAAAAGCACCAAATGTGAAAGCCGTGTAGTTGAGAAGAGAGACTGTGATGTGTGTAGACGCACATTTTTCAATAATAGCTGCTTTGATCTCCATAAATCAATTGGTACGTGCAGGAAAATGAGAATCTGTGAATGTGGTATGTTTCACACAATGGATAATTGGGGAAAATTTAAGCACAAAGTGCGACGTAATTCACTGTCCTACATGCCAGGAGGAATATAAGGCGGATGGAGTAAAGCATGTGTTATATGAAAGATGCTAAGCCTAAAAATAACCCTTGTATAACTGTGTACTACGATATAGAAACATATACGAACGCTGAAACCAAAGAGGTAATTCCACATTTACTTGTGAGCCAGACCATCTGTGATGAGTGTATGGGTATCGAATGTGACGAGTGCCCCAAATGCGGTAAACGGACAAACGTTTTTAAAACGAATGTCAGCGATAGTCCTGTGAAACTATTTGTGTCCTATATTGTCAAGTTAGCCGACAAGTTCAAAAAAATGACTGTGTATATTCTCGCCCATAACGGGGCAAAGTTTGACACGCAGTTCCTTTATAAGGAGTTGCTTGAACACGAATCCTCTGAGATATTTACAGGTGATCCATTGAAAAGAGGCAACAAATTAATACAGATGCAGATAAGAGGCAATGTACAATTTAAAGATACTTTATTATTCACACCTTGTAAATTAGCAAAGCTACCCAAGGTGATGGGAGTAGCAGCTGAAGTTCCAAAGGATACTTCCCATACACTTTCCTCACCAGCGAGACTTTAAACTACGTAGGCCCACCACCCCCCAAACATTATTTTGACTGCATGGATGAACGTGAAGACTTTGATCGATACTACGACAGTTTTAATGAAAGTAACCCTTATAATATAGCTGATGAATGTGAGCGTTATTGCGTGAATGATGTGCGCGTGCTTAGAGTATGTTTCCAGGCCTTTAGAAGTATGTACATAGCCCTTTTCAAATGCGATCCACTGCAAGTCGCAACCACCATCGCATCATTATGTTTTACGGTGTTCAAGAATAACTTCATGCCTAAAGACACCTTAGCCATTATTCACCGAAACAACCCCGCAGTTACGGACACAAGGCTATTTACTGGCTCATACACCTGCAGCAACAAACAGGTGTATACATAAAGCACGCCCGTAACACGGGTGAAGTACCCATTAAGATTAATGGACGTGTTTTTTGGGTTGATGGGTTAAGTGAAAACCGTGTCACTGGTGTGAAGACTGTGTACTCCTTTAACGGTTGCTGGTGGCATGGATGCCCCCGTCCTGAGTGCGGAGTCACCGGAGATATCAACGGTAGGTCTCCTGCCGACTGTCTTGCATCGACCCGCACCCGCGATCAACTTATAGGATCACAGTTCACTCACAAAGTCTTGTGGGAGCATGAATATGATGCACGGATGGAGACAGACGATGTATACCGTGAGGAGATAAAAACGATCAAGCGTTCAATGGTGCTGGATCCTCTCAAATGTGGTGATAGCTTGTTTGGAGGACGTACAAATCCTTTCAGACTATACTTCCCACCTACGGAGGGCGTGAAGCTCCATTACTACGATTTCTGTTCTTTATACCCATACGTGATGAAGAGCCATCCGTACCCCGTGGGCGCTCCTGAGAAACTGGTGGGACCTAGCCTACCCTCCATCAATGAATTTTCAAAAAATTTGAATGATCATTACTTTGGGCTCTCTTTCGTAGACGTACTCCCCCCACGCAATTTATGGATGCCGATCTTACCTGTCGTTATCGACGACAAGCTCATGTTTCCCCTGTGCGTGAAGTGCGCGGAAGAGTATAACGGCGAATGTAACCATATACCCCACCAGCGTAAGATCAGAGGCGTATATACAAGTCCTGAGCTGGCCCTAGCCGTACGCCATGGTTATAGAATACTGAAGATACACGAGGTGTGGAGGTTTCAGAAGCTCCCCAACCTTTTCACACCATATATAAACGCCTTTTTGAAGGATAAGGTTGAAGCATCAGGGTATCCGCGAGGAGTTGATACCGAAGATGAAAAGTCTGCCTATATTCAACGTTACCGCGACCGCGAAGGTATACAACTTGATCGTGTCCAAATTGTAAAGAATCCTGGCAAGCGCTTTAGTGCAAAGTTGTGTCTAAACAGTCTATGGGGAAAATTTGCGCAGAATACCGGCAGAGGGAACATTCATTTGGCACAAAGTTATAGCGATGTCTGGGATTATGCCAATGCCCCCGATAAAGAGGTCATGGAGATCGTGAATGTAGGTAATACTTACGTAATAAAGTACAACAACACTGAATTTGCCACAGATACCTCAAGGGTTACAAACATACCTGTGGCGAGCTTCACAACAGCCTACGCCCGTATAAAACTTTGGGGTCTATTGCATTCTCTTGGGCGGAGAGTATTGTATGCCGATACAGATAGCGTGATATTCACAGAGAGGGAGGGTGATTACATGCCCGCTATTGGGGAGTTCCTCGGCGAGCTCACTGATGAGATCAAGGATGAGTATGGGGACGACGCATACGCCGACTCTTTTATCTCAACAGGACCTAAGACTTATGGGGTACGGGTCAGGGTAGGGGATGAAATGAAATATATCGTGAAGGCAAAGGGTATTACGCTCAACCATGCGAATCGGGAGGTTGTTAACTTTGAGTCGTTGAAGGATCTAGTATGTTTGGAACCTCACCAACTAATTGTAGGCACCCACAATTTTCGGGCGCAGAAGCTGGGAGGCGTGAAGGAACTTAGGGGTACGATGGTGTGCCGTAACACCTACAGGAAACGTCACCAGTTACCTGGCACCTATGATACCGTACCCTTTGGATACCAATGATGCTTCTAACTCACACGTCTTGTATATAATCGTATCTATTTGTAAATATATATATATATAACTTGAATATCTCGAATCGTATTTGTAAATATATGAATATCTCAATAAATCAAATAGCGTTTCACTTTCTCCTTTGTGTGTGTGTGTGTGTGTGTGTGTAGGTGAAAGTTCTAAGCTCCGCCCACTGCGTGAGTCATGCTACTATCTGGGAGTCCCTGCGTGGTCAGTCGACCGCGCAGTAAGCCCGAGAGATCAGACGTGTATTCAGATCAGACGTATATTGAAATGGCTACCTTTAATATTGCTTGCACAACGTTTATGAAATGGTATTCAGTAAAGTGTGAGGATGTGGTGGATACCGAAAAACTTCCTATTCCCCCCTCCTATGCCTCTTTTAAAGCCACATTGGATTGTGCGAAGTTCCAAGATGTACAAATACTCTACGGATGTTCTGGTGAGACTGTTGAAGGCTTTCGTTGCACAGACGATGTGCTGAAGTATGCTGCAGGGCTAAACTTTATAAAGTCTCACATACACCGTGAAGTAAAAGAAACAACGCGTGCAGAAGAGAAGCAGCAGGTATGGATAATGAGCCTTGTGGATGGGTGGTGTGACAAGCGGTATTACGTCATGCTACACCATGTCGATTACTCATACCCTACGTCTGAAAATGTGAATCTCGTGATCATGGACAATCTTAGGTGTTTTTATCACTATATTAACGTATATCATGATGAGGTTCATAGTGAGGTTGTGGCTAGTGCCATGCGTGAGTTTTTAACAGATTTTAGAGACGAGCATCGTTTGATGGGTAGAAAGGAAAAATATGAGCATATGTTCCTCTCAAATAGTGCGCCGGAGTGTGGAGATGATTAGCTCCTAGTTCTTATCCAAAGTGCGTAGGCTGGTAGTGACGAAACGGAAAAACAAATATGTGCAACAATTCGAGTCGTACGAACATGCCCATTCACGTATCATCGAGTCAGCCGCCCGTCGAACCGTTCCTGCCTGTGCCTCACACGGCTCATAGTTATCTCAGAGCTTGAACCGAGTAGACGTGCGCTCCTCGAATACGATGGAACTTCTTTTGAGCAGCATTCTCAACGCCTCGTACGATGTGTCCGTGACGAAATCGTTGCGCGTGTTCAGGCGTAATTCCGGTACCATTAGCTATGTACTGGAAACGGAATGTAGACCGACAAACAAACGGGTTTATTTAAGTATCGAGGAGATGAATAGAATCTTTGTGATAGTTGATAAGTGGTGTGAAGATCGTTATAAAATACCTGCTAACGTAGGTACAAGAAGAGAGCAGATTAGTGACGCGCCCTCATACGCCGTTGTATGTACGTTGTGTATAAATAACGATCGGCCATGCATTGATATAAGGCTGATGTGGAAGAATGCTTCTGATAATAACGCTCTTATTCCTACGCGAAACCGTTTCATCCTCGACAGAATGTTTGAAATCGTCGGATTCCGTAAACTGAAACCTATATTAGACGCGCGTGTTACGGATATGCTTTATTTTGATACAGTTCTTGAATACGCATACACTGCTCTGCTCGATGGGTTTACCGAGTGTAGGACTGGTGAGAATGGTCTAGTGCTGGATGTTTATTTAAAAAGTTTAGACTCTTTGAAATACCATGAACTTTGGTACAAAGCAATTGATCGGTACAAGGCTGAGCTCACCTACACCGTTCACCCTGAAGAACTATTTCTTTATATAACGCGTAGTTGCCGTAACGATTTAGAAGATTATTTCAATTGCCGTTATGTTGAGTGAAGAGTTCACGATTGAAAAGCTCGAGTCGGTAGAAATAAACCCTCGATTGGAAAAGCATTCTTATAAACTTGCGTTTAATAATGTAGCTAACGATGAACTCTTTGTGCGTGCTTTTGATTGTATTCTAGACGTATTTAAAGATGACTTGCCAACCGGTTGTAAAGTGGGGACAAAAATAGTACTGAACGATATGAAAGCCATTCATATCGAATACAGGTTTCCCTATACTTTAAGCGGTGAAATATTATTAAGCCGCATAGACTGCGTAATGCAGAGCAATAATGATGTAATTGTAAACTCGATTAAGACCGATTTTAGTATTTTGAAAAAAAGTGAATTGTATATATATATTTTGATTATACGCATATTTCTATTGATTTGTGTTTAATATATATATATATATTTTGCTTGATATTTCTCCTGTACTGTTATGTACATATTGAAGTGTATATGAAATGTATATTTTATTTATATATCACCATATTTGTGTGGTGTGTATATTTCTGTTATGTACATATTGAAATGTATATGAAATGTATATGAAATGTATATTTATTTATATATAATTATGTGTATATATTTCTGTTATACGCATATTCCTCAAATGTATTTGAAATGTATATTTTATTTTATATATATATATATATCCATAATTGTGTGTATATATTTCTGTTATACGCATATTCCTCAAATGTATATGAAATGTATATTTTATTTTTTATATATATATATATCCATAATTGTGTGTATATATTTCTGTTATACGCATATTCCTCAAATGTATATTTATTTTCTATATATTTATAATAAAAAGAATGATGCAATGTTGTTTATTGTTATGCCTTCTACTACCGGTATTCTGTATACAACAGGTATCTGGCAATATTTAAGCCTTCTAAGCCAACTGGCTGATTAGGAGTCTATAATAGTGTATACAATGGTATCTGGCAACTCTGTCTTCGGAATACATGGAGCTATCTGGCAACTCAGCCAACTGGCTGATTAGGCGTATATAATAATAATGTATGCAATAATACTGCTAAAAAGAGGTATCTGACAACTCAGCCAACTGGCTGATTAGGCGTATATAATAGTGTATACAATGGAATACATGGCGCTATCTGGCAACTCAGCCAACTGGCTGATTAGGCGTATATAATAATAATGTATGCAATAATAAAAAGAGGTATCTGACAACCAGCCAACTGGCTGATTAGGAGTCTATAATAATGTATACAATGGTATCGCGGTATCTGGCAACTCAAGCCAATTACGCCAACTGGCTGATTAGGAGCCTATAAAACAACGCCAGCCCGGCTGGAAGTCTTAGTGTGCACTTGGCTCCTGCCAGGTGAATACCTCTCCTCCTTTCTCTCCTCCTTTCTTTCTCTTGGGGGATAACGCCGCCTCCAAGTTTCCCCCCCACCCCCCTTTGCAACAACCCCCCTTTGCAACATTACATAATAACCTGCAACATTCCTGCACTCTCCCCTTTTTCGGCTATACTACTAGCGAGTACCTCACTATTTAATAACTTAACAGAAAAAAACACTTTTCTAGATCTTTTCGGTTCGATGGCACTAAGGTTAAATTAAATTAGGTTTGATTAATTAGTTTTTAAGGTGTATGCGTTCAAAAGTCGGTACCTCACTTTTGTGGACACACACACACACACACACACACACACACGTTGATGTTTCCCAGTTTAGATTCTGTGGTCGTTCTGTGCTGCAAAAACGCAAGTGAAATATACGCTAAAACGAACGTGGATAATTTGATTTTTAGACAAGATATTTTCTAATGGATGGAAATGCACTGACTTTTATTCTCTTTGAAATATGAATCTCATACATATAATGCGAAGACTAAAGAGACAAAGTTAAGATAAGAGATAAGATAGGGGAAAATATAAAAGCGTATCAGCCATTTTTGAACAGTTATTAAAATATTACCAATTGGTGGATATTCAAATATTTTAGTAAATGCCATTTTAAAAATTAATAAAAATGCATTAATGAAGAACCATTGAGAGTTCTTACGCAGGTGCCCGAAAAGTCACTACCAGAGGGAATTATATTAATTAAATTAACTAATCAATTAATTGTCGGGTAATTTTTTGAACATCTAACACTTCAAAAAGTTTGTATTTTTTTATTAACTAAAATAAATTAATGAGATTTTTACTGTATACATGGGAATTAGTCCCATACTGCAAAACATGCTCTATGTGATGTCCTTTCAGCTTACGATACTAACACGATACTTTCGATAGGAGAATTCTGTCCAACAGATTTCCTGCTGTTTACAATAAAGGAATATCATGGCCATCAACATCCCCACATCTATATTTTGACTTCGACACAGTGTTTCCAGTACTTTTTCTTTGTGGTCTAATAGGAGTGATAACCTGAAGCCATGTTGGTTCGGGTTGAATAAATTCTTCTCTTGTAGGTAGTAAGCAATTTAGTCTATAATTACACGTTCAAAGCACTCTATATGGTGGGAGGTGAGAGCCACTGGCCGATAGTTTTTGCCCATTGTCCTGTTACCTCCTTTAAGAGATTCGTGTCCGTACTGGTTCTTGATTGATTTGTATCTATGCCAAAGAATTCACCTGAACTTTCTACGTTCTTTTGGACTTAAGGGTGCTGAACACGGATTAGAATTGTTTCCTAAGCAGTACGCTTACTTTTTTGTTCATTTATTCATTTGTCCGCCCCCCACCCCATCTTTTAACGGACCAATACGCTCTTTACACTACATTTTCCTTTTCGCTACATTGTTTTTCTCCTCGTTTGTCTTGTGAATGAATGTTTGTTTAAGGTCCATTTATATTTCGCATAGTCTTTTCGCTAGCTTCATTCTCATTGCTTCAGTTTTGCATCCGTGGATATTTTTACGGTTTGTTTCCGTTGTGTAAATAATGTTCTTATTTTTCTCTCGAGTTTGCTATATATTTTTTTGTCTCTTTGGAACATGTTTCAGCAATATAGGTTTAGTTTCGTTTTTATTATTGATAGTATTTCTTCTGATGTAGCAATTCCCAATTTACTTCCTTTAAATCTGTATTTACACTTTCCCAATCAACTTTCTTTGAATATATATATATATATATATATATATATATATATATATATATATATATATATATATATATATATATATATATATATATTCACATTGCGATTCTGGGTATTTTTTATAAATTTGCATATATGATTTTTATATAATTTTGTATAATATTTTATATGATACATATATATTCTCGTAAGAACTTTTATTAATTTTATATTAAACTGGAAGACAGTGGTCGGGTTCATCCATTTTAAATTACCAAATTATAATTAATTTATGTTATTTTCAAATTTTAATTTCAGCAATTTCTATTTAAAAAATGCAAATTATTCTGCAAGTTGTTGATTGACGGACTCTTATTGGGATCGAAAATGAATAGAATTTGGGAATGAAATGTAAAATTAAAGATTTTCGTCTTTCACGATTTGGCAAAGTTTAATCGTGCCTTTCAGATAAAATCACGAACAAATATGCTCTCTCCTCACCGGAATTACCAACATCTCGAAATATCGTTTGCTATCAATGAAATAACTCAATTCTCGAGAAAACCAAATTTCAGTTAAAGAGAAATACCATTTTTCCAAAGAAATGGAGAATTTAGAACCGAAATTGGTCGGATTTTGAGGAGAAAAGTGGCTTTTAGTGTATGATTTCTCCCTAAGTTTGTACGCTGTCTAAAACTCTTTTCATATTTAAGTAAGTTATGATAACCTCAACTCGTCTATAACTCAAATTTTACAGCGAACTTTGAAAAAAATTTTGTTTCATAACCGAAAAAAAAATCTCAGACTTTAAAACTTTTTAGAGTGATTTACGGAAGAAAATTTGGAATAGTTCTCATTCGAATAATCTTTATATATATAGGTGGCGCAAAAGTCGCGTACCGCTGCGAAATTAACAATAGACGGGAGGGTGAGCTTGGTTTTAATGTATGGAATACCAGGTACTACAAATCGATCACTTGGTACAGAATTTAAATTCTTTAAATTTAAACCCTTTAAAACCAAGCTCACTCTCTCGTCTATTGTTAATTTCACAGCCATCCCCTACCTAAAAGAAAAAAATATTATAGTCAACACTGAAAATTTCTATGGTGCGCGATTTTTGCTCCACCCTGTGTGTGTGTGTGTGTGTGTGTGTGTGTGTGTGTGTGTATATATATATAATATATATATAGGGTGAGTCAAAAGTCTCCATACATAGGCAAAATGGTCATGATAAATAAATGATTATTTATTTTTTATTTTTCTGCAGGTGATGTGCTGAGGTGCCTTTGTATGTGCCATCCGTATGTGCATTCAGTGTAATGGTGCCCACATAGAGCATATTTTGTGACTTACAAGTGATTGCGTAATAAAGTGACCATTTTGTTATAATGTTATAATGATAATGTTATAATGTTTCAGACCAGCAAAGACCCTAGGATCCACTCATGGCTGGTCTAGCTAACTGTGTTCGTAATTGCGCATGGTGTATGTCCTCCGTGGTGGCGGAGGGGACCTACAATTTTACGTGGGTTCCGAACCACAAGAACATAAGAAATTTATGTAACAACTGCCTGTACATTGGCAACGACCAATTTTTACAAAACTAAATAATTATAAATTTAAAACTAATTAATTATCGATTTAAAACTAAAGATAGAATCTCTGGATCCAGAGGATCAAGTCATAATAGACTACTATCCACAAATATGTTACACTCTATATCTATTTATAACCGACATGCAAATATATCAGATCCAAAGAATCCAGTCAATTTCATTACGGTATCCATCAATACTAGTACCTTGCCAACCAAAAATAAGTCACGTCCATATCGATTGCGGACCAAGTCAAAATTTACCACCATATACATTACAATACAGGGTGTACATAAAGTCAGGATCTATTTTTGTGAAGCACTTGGAAATTATATGGAATTCAATCATAAAATGATAAAGTGGTAACATTTATTAAATAATTAAGAGTAGGATTCGACGTGACGCCCATCAGTATCCCTGCACAGCTCAAATCGTTCCGCAGCATTTCTAAACACATTCTGGAGCATTTGCGGGGTTATGTTATCTGCAGCAGTTCGTATACGTGTACGTAAGTTTTCAAGACTCGTAATCTTCGTCTGATAGACGTGCGATTTGATAAAGCCCCATGCAAAGAAATCTAAAGGGGTTAAATCTGGTGATCTCGCTGGCCAAGGTCTGTTGCTTCCGCGTCCGATCCAGCGATTTGGAAAACGTCCATTTAGATAATCCTGAACAATTTTGGCATAGTGACAAGGAGCACCATCATGTTGATAGACGACGGTACTAACAATCCTATCCCCGTCGTCTATCAACATGATGGTGCTCCTTGTCACTATGCCAAAATTGTTCAGGATTATCTAAATGGACGTTTTCCAATCGCTGAATCGGACGCGGAAGCAACAGACCTTGGCCAGCGAGATCACCAGATTTAACCCCTTTAGATTTCTTTGCATGGGGCTTTATCAAATCGCACGTCTATCAGACGAAGATTACTAGTCTTGAAAACTTACGTATACGAACTGCTGCAGATAACATGACCCCGCAAATGCTCCGGAATGTGTTTAGAAATGCTGCGAACGATTTGAGCTGTGCAGGGATACTGATGGGCGTCACGTCGAATCCTACTCTTAATTATTTAATAAATGTTACCACTTTATCATTTTATGATTGAATTCCATATAATTTCCAAGTGCTTCACAAAAATAGATCCTGACTTTATGTACACCCTGTATATATACTTAGGAGGAAAAGTGTAGGTGTGGCTGTAAAGACTGTACAGTAATGTAGAAATGTGTGTGCACCCATTTTGGGTCTCCCATTTCAAGGTGTTTGTGGGGCAAGTGAAGATCATGAGTTTTTCAATACCTCACAGTACTATGGGGGGCACCGCGAGGCAGAGGAATCTCTTTAAATGGGGTGTGTAAGGACAGAGTGTGTCCCTTAACCCAAGATGCTGCCTCCCTATATCCCACAACACTTGTGTTGAGCTGTGGGATCTATCACCA
Source organism: Bathynomus jamesi (assembly GCA_023014485.1). NCBI lineage: Eukaryota > Metazoa > Arthropoda > Malacostraca > Isopoda > Cirolanidae > Bathynomus > Bathynomus jamesi. Next base: position 955,274 of record JAJOZX010001237.1, on the reverse strand, counting down.
CAAAGCATTAATTTTACTACCTTAAACTATATCCAATCTATCAACATATGCGTCTAATCGATTTTTAAACATGTTTATAGACGTGCTACTAATTACTTCTACCGGCAAACTATTCCATCTATTTACTATTCTGCGTAAAAACGTTTTTCGCAACTGCTGTCTCGAACCTTCTACTTGTCAACTTACACCCGTTATTTCTAGTCCTATTATATTGAGATATTTCGAAAAAGCTCTCTCTATCTACGTTATCGAACCCATTCATAATTTTGAAAACCTGGATTAGATCACCCCTTAGCCTCCTAGTCTCGAGTGTAGTCAATTTTAACTCAAGCCTATCCTCGTACGACTTTGACCTAAGCGACGGAATCATCTTAGTTGCTCGTCTTTGAACTCTTTCGATTTTGTCTATATCTTTGCGCATATGCGGATTCCAAAATTGGACCGCGTACTCCAAATGAGGTCTAACTAATGATTTATAAAGAGGAACTATAATATCGGCCGATTTGTCCTCAAAATTTCGAGCTATAAAACCTAACACTTTGTTCGCCTTATTGACCGCTGCTGTATTTTGTTTCGCTACTTTTAAATCACCAGTGACTATAACTCCTAAATCTTTTTCCTGCTCTACGCTTGTTAAATCTTTCCCTGACATACTATACGCAAAATTACCGTTACGCGAACCTATATGCAAAATTTTGCACTTATCAACGTTAAATCTCATTTGCCATGTGACTGACCAATCAACGATTTTTTTCAGATATTCCTGGATTTTACCTCTATCTTCGTCATTAATCGCCCTATCACCCAGCTTCGTGTCATCCGCAAACTTTGAAACTATACTGACTAGGCCGACATCTAACTCGTTAATATATATAAGAAAAAGCAAGGGGCCCAATACAGAACCCTGAGGAACGCCACTCGCTACATTAGCCCAACACGACTCCGCTCCATCAACGACCACCCTCTGTTTCCTACCTCGCAACCACTCTTCTATCCACTTTATTACTACACCCCTGATTCCATGAGCCTTAGTTTTTTCAATGAGTCTTTTGTGCGGCACGATGTCAAACGCTTTTTGAAAATCTAAATACACTACATCAACCGCCCGATGTCTATCGTAAACGTCAACCACGCTTTGGAAAAATTCTAAAAGATTAGTTAAGCAAGATTTGTTTCGCCTAAAACCGTGCTGCGTATTTCTAACTAATTTATGCAATTCTAAGTGTTCGACTATACGATCCCTAATTATTGATTCCAGTAGCTTACCTACAACAGACGTTAAACTGATTGGCCTATAATTTCCCGCCGCACCTTTATCGCCTTTCTTAAAGATAGGTGTTACGTTTGCTAACTTGAAATTATCTGGTACGCACCCATCAGAAATAGACGCATTAAAAATCCTTGTTAACGGCACAACAATGCTATCTTTTAATTCTTTTAGTTGTATGGGATAAATGGAATCCGGCCCCGGTGATTTACGCGTTCTCATTTTATCAATATAGCGCATTACCTCCCCTTCACTAACCACAATATTATCCAAAATATTACCATTATCAAAAAGTATTATGTCTATGACCGTAGGGATATTCGTTACATCTTCTATAGTAAAAACTGACGTAAAAAATTCGTTTAGCAAGGTAGCCATTTCCTTGTTTTCAGAAACTAGATCTCCGTTTACATTTTTCAAAGGCCCCAAGACACTTTTTACTGGATTTCTATTATTGACGTATTGAAAGAATCGCTTGGGATTTTCTTTACCGTCACGAGCTATGGAGATATTCGCGCTTGGACTTCTTTATTACACTTTTCGCTTCACGCCTAAGAGATATGTAGTTGTTTCGTAACCACAAATTGTCTTTATCGCATTTATGTAGCCTATAAGCCCTATCTCTACTCTTTATAATGTCTCCTACTCTAGAAGTAAACCACAAGGGCTTGTTGTTTACTTTCGCACGCTTAATTTTGTACGGTACACATTCCTCATTTATAGTCCTAAATACCGTTTCGAACGATTCCCACATTAGTTTTGCGTTGGAGTTCCCCATTACGTTTTCCCAATTGGCGTGTGACATTTTATTTCGAAATTTACAAAAGTCTGCCTGCTGGAAGTTAGGAATTTTAGTCGAGTTAGTTGGTTTCGAGTGACTTACTGAGAGGACAAACTCTACCATATTGTGATCGCTATTGCTTAACGGTTCTATTACTTGAAGATCAGTAATTAGCCTATCATCCGTAGTTATTACTAAATCTAAAATACTGTCCAACCTCGTAGGTTCCCCAACCTTTTGAATAAGAAAGCTATCCTCGAGAAAATTAACTAAACGATTACCTTCCGCGTCTCCCTGCATTGTATCATAATTCACGTTGGCGCAATTAAAGTCACCCATAACTAAAGCCTGCTCACTACCGATTATTCTCTTTAGTTCACGATATAACGCTTCGTCCGTATCAGCTGTTTGATTAGGGGGCCTATATATAACCGCAACAAGAAGTTTGAAATCGTTCAATTTAAGTTCTGCTATAGTCGAATCTATCGGTTCTGGAATTGTGTGCTTTACTTCTATAACGTTCGCAATATTATCTTTAATATACAACATAACACCGCCTCCTCGCCTACCTATTCTGTTTTTAACAAAAAGTCTATAACCTTTAATTTGATACTCCCCTCCAAAGTCACGTGTTTCAGTGCTAAGCCACGATTCACTTATCGCAATTACATCATAGTCTTCACAAGCAATTAAAGAAAAAAATTCGTTTATTTTATTTCGTAGGCTACGAGCATTCAGGGATAGAACCTTCAAATTGTTTGTAACTGCGACACCTTCGCGAGCGCAGGGGAAATTTGTGGAATTTACGTTGGGACCGTTCGAGTTACGGCAGCCTGAAAAGAAGAGACAGTATTATGAAATAGTCTTCCTAAACGCGCAGCTCCTACGTCATTAAGATGAAGTCCATCTTCGAGGAACAAGTCCCTCCTGCCGTAGAAACTGTTCCAAAAATTCGAAAAATGCACTCCTTCCTGTTGGCAAAGAGACTTTAGGTTATTGTTAATATAGGTCGCCTTGCTGTAGAAATTGTTTCGTTGGATAATTCGAGGAAGTATACCTGTTAAAACAATCTTATTAGTTTTCTCCTTTAGTCGCTCTAGTAAGTCTCTGTACCTAGCCAGCAGTTCTTCCGATCTAGAATTTAAAACGTTATTAGTACCGACATGAATAACATACGTTGTGTCCTCGGAGGTACCGTCTGTAAAATGGTCAACACTTAGTTATATCCTCCACCCTTGCACCCTATATATATATATATTATATATATATTATATATTATATATATATATTACATTTACATCACTGCTTAATAAATACATTTACATCTTATTAATTTTGGGCCCAAACTTTTTATTTTATTGCCTCTATAAATCAGTAATCTATCTAAAAAAAAAAAAAAATGTTCAGAACAAAAGGGGAACCAAACTAGCTTTAAAATGAAGCGACATTTGGCAACCTTTGCGTCTCTCAAAAGAGCCAAAATGATATCCGAAACGTTATAAAAAGACACCAATTAATTATTTTTCGTTCAATTGTAAAGAGCGCAAGTACAGATGTCTTTTAGCTTGGTTCTTATTACGAGAAGAAAAACATTAATTAAAAAAAATATATATATATATATGAAAATGAAAATGAAAAGGCTTATTGGCAGACTGTAGTCCATATGACAATTATTATTAATACAATGACAGTTCACATACTAAGGATAAAAATATAACAATTGATTAGAAATAATACAGTAATGTCGAAGTTAAGTGGAGCTACAGACAGACGTTTTCATACCAAGAATTCCATCTTAGACTTAGAGGATAATCCAGTTGATATATATATATATATATATATATATATATATATATATATATATATATATATATAAGACTCTTTCAGTACATAAACTGGAAGTTTCTATAATTAATTTTGCTCTTCCAAAACGCAATTTTTTCCCCATTTGCCCTTAAAACTAAAATGAGAAATCGTGGTTGGTGAAATATTAATAATACCGATATCTGCATATAATGTACGTTCACCACTAAAAATAATCTTAAAAAGAGCGTTCGTTTTTCTTAACTCTATAAAATTAATAATGAACGGTATGAACGAGGGGAAAATTCGGAATGGTCAGAAGTTTAGGGGATTCATAATAATCATTCAGGAGGGCCAAAAAATGGCACAGCGCTCAGGCCTCAGTGTCCTCACTTCGATTAATTATTATAGGAAAACGGTGTTACCTACTGAGCTACAGACGCTAGCAAGTTCAGGGGTTACTTCTGTATAAAGAAGATGAGATAATTTATATATCTATATATATATATATATATTAGTGATGTAGCGGTTGTCATTTTTCATGGCTCTGCGGTTGCGGAGCTTACAAATAGAGCTCCGCGCGGTTGCGGTTGCAGTTATGTACCCTATAACATCATAATATTACCTAAGAATAAACAACACAATAAAATATCGCGTTTTAGCCAAACCTTTCAGTCTACAATATAATGACTATAATCTAAACTGTAAAAAGTGTTTCCAGATGCGGAACGAGGACCCAACGCCTTTTGCATCCCACCAACCACTTTCCCCAACCAACCAACGGCCATTCGAAAGTGGTTTATAAAATTATAATAAATAAATATATAATATATATATATTATTTAATCCTTATATTTAAATTGAATTGCTGGGAGACTATTTCAAAAATAAAAGTTTTTCAGCTTTGTCCCCCTTCAGCCTATTCCTTTTTTCATCGTAGATGATCCCTGCTCCACTAAATAATTGTTCACTAGGAACACTTGAGGGAGGACATCCAAGGTATGTCCGAGCCAGTTTGCTCAAATTTTTCTATTTCTTTTGATTTGACCTCCACCAAGCCAAAGCATCATCTTCTTGTCCAATCCTTTTCTCTTTCTGATATTTCTTGATCATTTTTTCCGAGTCTCTGCTTGATTCAGTTTCGGTCTCGTCATCACTACTGGAAGCCAATAGAGCACTCATTGAGTCCATTATTGTTATTGATTTACTCGAAGAAGCTGATGCCTGGCCTAAATCAATCAGTGGTTTCTTTGCCGGTGGTTCACTGGCTGTCTCCGAGTTCGATGATGTATGAGTCTTGTCCATTTCATCACAAAGATATCACAATTTTTCCTGAACACTTTTTGTGACATGTGAAGCGGAAAAAATTTGCTTTGTACCTTAGATCCAAATAGGTAGCCAAAGAATACATGTCATTTGCTTCTAGGCCATCAAATCTCCTTGCTAGCTCTGTGCGCATTATCTCCTTCATTGTTTTGATTCCACGATCAGCTTCAGAATCATCACTTCGAGGTTGCAGCACTTTTTCAAGGAAACGACGAGGGGAATAACCTCAGATATGGAAAAGGTGAAAGTACTCAATCGTTTTGTGATATCATCGAATGGTTCCAGCACAGCCACACAGTTTGACAAGAGAGTGAAGTCGACGTTGGTGAGTTGTTGCATTTTGGAGTTAGCAGCGCTATATAGACTCAAGTGGTTCCTTCAACTTCAGTGTTCTCTGCATCATGTGATAAGTGCTGTTCGACCGTGTGGCGACATCATGAATGACCAAGTTCAGGTTGATCTAAGCGTTTCTGAATTTTTTTTAACTCATCCTGCGCCATCGTAGAATGGTTGAAATGAGTAGCGATGGATCGAAGTTTAGCTAACAAGTCACTGAGAGATTTTTGTGAGGATAATCCATTTTTTATTACAAGTTGCAGTTTATGAACAGTGCAATCGATATTATGGAAGCCAGTGAGAAACAAAACTTTTATCATGTTTGCTCCTGAGTCGCGCATTACACAATGGATGGATGAATGGGCAATATCCCACTTCTGGAGCATCTGCTCAAATTTTTCTGACAAGTATTCTCCAGTGTGGCGATCTTCAAGTGGCATTACGCTGAGCACCAAATTAGTTCTCTTGAAGTCTTGATTCATTGCATGGCATGTCAAAGAGAGTAAAGACACCAGCAGACGTGTCTGACCATGCATCTGTTGTCAATATACTTTCGAATCTTTTAGAGGCTTAAGAAGTTTGAACACTTTCTTTGAAACAAAGTCATAGATATCGTTGCACACAAAATCAGTGTAGAACTGACGCTGTTTCACTTTATACTGTGGAGCTGTTTCAGCCATGAGTCTCATGAAACCTAAGTCATCAACGTGGCTGAATGGCAAGTCATCCATTATTATCATTTCGGCTATGCGATAGTCCAGTGATTTTGATTTGGAATGATTCGCATCCCAAATTTTGACTTTTTCGAAGCAACTTTCAATCGTCTGATTCTTTTCTTTCACTGCACACTTCACTTCCTGTAGGAGTGTAAGAGACACTTTTGATTCCTTTTTCTTCTTTGACTGTTTATTAGCTTCATTTTCACTAGATATCACTTCATTGTATTCCTTCTTGTGCAGTGAACGCAGATGGTTTTTTTAAGTTAGTGGTACTCTTTCCCTTTCGTGAATAGTTCTTATTATATATGACACACTTCCCTACATCGTTTGACACTCTCGAGAATTACTTCCACACTGCACTCGTAGATCGCTCCATGATGGTTGCACCACAGTCTAACACTTTACTAATGGGTTGAAGCACGTAACGTTACAAATGTAGCGACGGAGAGCTAGCGCAACACAACCACCCTCTCTCGTGTCTGAACAGATACTGAAGCTAGTGCTTTTGTTTAGTTTGTAACTTGGTAGTGAACGTTGCCTAATTTCTAATAAAAAAATTGGAGTGTTTTTATCTTTTTTTATCAAGAGTAATTATACATCATCATTGCTTTATTAAATATAATTAAAATAATGTTTTTCTAGCCACCTAGCGTTGATAAATGTAAGTTATTACATAACGCATCTATCCATCCAGTCCAAGTAGCAATTTTAGACATGTCGCAATTAGGGCGTAGCAAACTTTTACTTTTTTGCACCCTTGAGTGAAGGCATGAGGCATGACAGGAACAGCATTTGGCGAGTTTATGCATTTATAGCCATTACACTAGCATTTATAGCATTTGGTTTCCCGCTAAGAAGATATCCTCAAACAACCGCAATAACCGCAATGATAAATGCGGTTGCTGTTGCGGAGCTGAGAATATGTGCTGTTGCGGACAACCGCTACATCACTAATATATATATATATATATATATATATATTAGTGATGTAGGTCACATCCACATCCGCATAACATCCGCACATTTTCTCGCATCCGCATCCGCACTTTGGACTGCGGATGTCGTGCGGATGTGGACCGTTGAGATAAAACGTCATTAATAAGCGGAAATTATCAAATTCTACTATAATAATAGAACTAGTTCATTGTGCGCAAAAGTGATGCAAGCGACAAGACGAGAGGCTGTTCTTGTATGAAGTTACTCTCTTGCAACCTACTTAGATCCACGTTACAAAGCTAAGTTATTTTCACCTAGTACATTAGAACGAGTTAAATCATCACTTAGCAAAGCAGTTGAAGAGCTTCAATCTCTTGAATCTGTCGCTTCGCCACCCACCAAAAGAATAAAAGTTTCAGTGACAGAACCAACACCTTCAACGAGCAAATCTATCACAGAATCTCTCTCTCAGTTTCTTGAGTCAAGCAGCAATGACGAGACCTACGCGATGTCAAAAGATGTAGTAAAAATGATCGAGAGCTATCACTAAGAAAAACGCCTGGCTGCATGTGACAATCCTATTAGTTGGTGGAAAAATACGCAGAATATCTATCCATACTTGAGTAAACTTGCAAGGAAACATTTAGCCTGTCCTCCAACAAACGTACCAAGCGAGAGATTATTTAGCAGTGCTGGATTAATATATGATGAAGAGAGAAACAGACTGGCAGCAGAAAAGGCAGAAAAATTAATGTTCCTTAAGCATAACCTTCCTATAATTAAGTTTGAATATTAAACGATGAACATCTTAGTTTACTTTATTTTAATTACTCATTTATAAATATGCCTAATAAAACTTTAAACTTAATATAAATAGTTATCAAGCTAATTAAAGATCTCTTTCTAAAGGGTGATCCAGAGAAATGGGACCCAAAAGAAACCGCTGTAATTCTTAAAGTATAAGTCCTTTTATAAATCATACGCATCATTCGAAAGAGGATAGTTACAAGTTTGTACTGGATTGTATAGGTTTTGACAATACAAGACAAGATAAGATACAAAACAAAATAAAAGTGTTAGTTAAAACTAACCCTTCAAGATGACTGCATGGACTGTGGAACAGCTGCGTTTCATAACTGAGCAATATTATGAGCATGGAAGAAGTGTAGTTTCAGCTCAAAGATCTTTCAAGACAAATTTTCAGATGTCAAAATCACCTTCTAAGAAAGTAATCCGTCGGTGTGTCAGAAATTTTTCCCTAACTGGCAGCATTGGAAAAAGAAAACCAACTGGAAGAGTGCGCACAGCAAGGATAGACGAGATCATTAACAGAACTCATGAAATTGTACAGGATAATCCTAACATAAGCATCAGACGTGCTTCTCAGCTGTTAGGAGTTGGATATGGAACAACACACCGTATATTCAAGCAAAATTGAATGCTCTTTCCATATAAAATTCAAACAGTGCAACAACTAAACGATGGAGATTTCGCACGAAGACGACAATTCTGTCAATGGATCCAACAGAAGGTAAATGACACCACCAATTTTCTAGCAACTTTGATTATGTCAGACGAAGCCCATTTTCACTTGAATGGAACTGTAAACAAACAAAATTGTCGTTTCTGGGCAACAGAAAATCCATATATAGTTTTTATGAAAGGAATTAAATATTAAGAATATTTGGCTTTTTTTTATGGGTCCCATTTATCTGGATCACCCAGTATAAGGGTGGAGGTTGGGGAAAGAGGTCGGTGAGGTGCATTTGAGTTGGGTTCACGTCCCACATCCTGGTAACACAATTATGGTTTCTAATTGTGGCTGAAACTCGACAAAATATAACGAATTTATTTGCAGACGAATTCACAATTGATTTCTATATTAGTTAGATGCTTGATATTATTTTATATGTTCAGAGAAAAGTACAGCAATTATTGTACAATTAATCAATTATACTACATTATAGCTACAGCTCTCTCTATATAATAACTTATTATATACGTTAAACACAACAAATCTCGAATATATCCTAAAAATAACGAAAATGTAGACATCCGCATCCGCATCCGCGGATGTCGAAATCAAACATCCTCATCCGCATCCGCGGATGTGAAAAAAATGACATCCGCTACATCACTAATATATATATATATATATATATATATATATGCGACAGTCATTCCGAGGGAATCGGATGTTTATTAGGAACACGAAGACCAGGGTGAGAGTTCCAAACATTTATTGCTAACGTTTCGACCCGTCGCGCATAGGGGTTATCTTCATTGAAAACTAAGACAATACAAATAAAATATGACAGGAAAAATCACTTGAAAGAAATAAAATAGAGAAATATCTGATAAAAAACATAATTCACAATATCTAATGACAAGAAAACCCAAAAGAACAAAAAAGGAGCTAAAATATTACCTAAAGCGCACATCTTTTCTGAGTGGATGAAGAAAAGTGATTGAGGAGGCGAAGCAAGATTACGATTATATTTAGGTATTGATTGGTTGATATAATTTTATGAGATTAATGGTTTAATTGATAGATTATGCACATTTGAAGAAGGGCTGAGATTTTTAATGTACACTGGCTCAGTATTTCCCCAGTCACGTTTAAATGACTGAGTTAACAAAATATAGAAGTGATTAATGTGGTTAACCTGTTCACTATAATTGCGAACAGCAGAGTGTTCAGGGTTAAATAAGGGACGGTCTGTTTGATGAGAAATACCCTTGTGCTTGTGTATCTTCTGTTTAAGTTGTAAGCTTGCAGTTTGGCCCACATAGTAGGCATTGCAGTCTGCACACGAATAACGGTAAACAACAGGGTACATAAACAGGGTAGGGAGAAGTTCTTTGTGGCGACAAAAATTATAGATGGAAAGAAATTAATATTTGTGAATTTAAAATTACACTGAGAAAGCACCTATACAGGGCATCTTTGGCAGTCTAATCATTTTGTCAGTAACATGGCCAACGAAAGGGAGTTTAGTATATACACATCCAATTTTGGAACATTAGGAGTTGGATGTTTTGGCTGAAAAACATTACGTAGGAATTCATTAACACGATTATCAGAGGTGTGCAACGGGTATAGATTATGCTTGAATAATTAATTGTTGCAAATAATTAATTTCATGGCGAAATGAACTCCAGTCTGAGCATATCTGGTATTTATAAACACCCTGTACAACATATAATGTAGAAGTCTATGGAAAGGACGTCCTATGAAGAGGTCCTGTCCTGAGGAAATTTTACATTATTCTACTGATGTCCCAAGTAACTCCTTTTCAACGGACGGTGAATTCATGTGTCCTCTGAACTTTCTTAGGACTTGCAAAGGGATTTTTACAGTGTACATTTTATATCTTATACGAAATACAAAGCAAAAATAAAGTCCCTGTAATCTCTAAAATAAATATTATTTCAAAAGGCACTTATGAATGTACATACATATTGGTATGCTTTCACGCACGTTCTGAAATCTCACGTACGGGCGAGAAGCAACTAGTATGCACGACCCGCGGAAAAACCTCGGGGAAATCTCGGGAAAACCCACATTAAAGAAACGCTCATTCATCACAAAGGTCGTATTCATGTTCAGTAATTTCAAGAAATCACCATCACTACCTCCAGCAAAAAGGTTTATTCGTAATTATTAGTTTTAAAATATAAATTCCATTAGAGAGAGCGAGAAGGAAGCTTCGCTTGAAAGTTATAATGGGGAAGCACAAATATATCAAACCGTGAGATCTCGTTCGTGCAGCTATTTCAGGCGTGGCCTCATGCTAACGGCAAATGGCCCCCAATTCAGTTCTGTAAAAGGGGAATTTAATATAAAATCTCTGAGGAAACTGGGGGAAGAATAGGAAAGACTAGAAAAAAGGAGGTAAGCAGAGTAGACTGAAAGAAAGACTGAAAATTAATAAATAAAAAAGGAACTTTGTAAAGAGAACTTTTGAGAATGTCATTGGTGGGAATACAAAAATGTGAGCGAGATAAAACATTACTCTCTTTGCCATCAGTTGTAGGTCGCTGATATATATATATATATATATATATATATATATATATATATATATATATTATAGGCATTTTTACGGGCGCTCGCCTTTGGCCCCTCATTCCTGCATAAAAAAAAAAATATTTATATATACAGTATATGTGTTATGCGCAAGCGTTCGATCGAGCTGCACAATCGATGGATCCATCGTTCGCGCACACATCGATCGATCGCTGCGCAGATGATGGACAAAATTAACGTGCGCGATCGATGGATAAACATATCGCTGTGATTTAAACACTTCTCAACAGTGACACTTTGACATGCTTAGTTGAACTTAGTTGAACCCCAAGGGATTTAGCTGAAAATTTGTATACTAATACATTTTTATATTCTAATAACGAAAATGACATTATTTTCCTGGAGAAATATGCGCAACATACGAAAAAAATTGCATTTATATGCGCACTAGTTTGCATGGCGCATGACCGTTATCTAAATTATGCAGTGTTATGTAGTGGGTTTTCTAAAATAAAACGCAGATATATCCTTTATTTATTAAAATTTGCTATAGTTAATAATATTTTAATAAATGAATCTTCATTTGCATACCTTTTTCTCCATATGAACTGGCATAAACACTAATTTTTGTTGTTGTTATTAATGTTTATTTGTTGCCTGCTTAAACCTAGTTTAGTCTAAATATTATCGTTGTAGTGTGAGCGTATGATAATGCAGTGCTGTGATCTATCTACTTGCGAGTTGCACCCGGTCAATGAATGCCCGGTTAGGTCAATTGAATGCCCGGTTAAGTCAATTGAATGCCCGGTTAGGTCAATTGAATGCCCGGTTAGGTCAATTGAATGCCGTTAGGTCAATTGAATGCCCCGTTAGGTTAATTGAATGCCCCGTTAGGTCAACTGTAAGCCCTTGACGATTGGTTAGGTTAAGTAGTGATATTTTCGTTAAAACTAACGAAAATATCAGGTTGTCATGATATTTTCGTTAGTTTTAACGAAAATATCACTACTTAACCTAACCAATCGTCAAAGGCGTACAGTTGACCTAACCGGCCATTCAATTGACCAGGGTCCACACAGCAACCCCGCATCCGGGCGTCATGAGCGGTGTAAACTAGATAACGGTCATGCGCCATGCAAACTAGTGCGCATATAAATGCAATTTTTTCGTATGTTGCACATATTTCTCCAGGAAAATAATGTCATTTTCGTTATTAGAATATAAAAATTTATTAGTATACAAATTTTCAGCTAAATCTCATGGGGTCGTCCATTTGGAAAAGATCCGACAGGGATAAAGTTGTTGTTGTTGTTGTTGTTGGTGTTGCTGTTGTTTTTAATTTAGATAACAGTGTTAATGAAATGAAAGAGATGCTGTCAGATTTTTTAAAATCTAAAATGTTAAATGCTGACCTACAGTACAGTATATTTGTACGTCCTTAAACTGTAAGGTAAAATAAAAAAATTTTTTACGCAAGTTAAAAACTAATAGCCATTTTGAAGAGAATTATAACAAATTATTTATTTCAGAACCCATCCACGGGGTCCTCTCTATAGACTCCCGAAAACTCATAAAAATGTACCTCTTCCTCCTATATATTATCAGTAATGAACTCTACTATAATTAAAATTTAACTAAGATTTTAATTCCAACTCTTAAGTCTATTAACTCCGAATCAATTTACTGTGAAGAATTCATTCTTGCGAGTTTGTCAAGCTCTTGAATTCCATATCTAGTACCAATTATTGTATGGGTAATTTTGATAGTGAATCATCATTTACAAACATTCCAATTGAAGAGACTCGTAATGCGAAGTATACAAAAAGCCTCAATCCAACGGGAATTATAGTAATTAATTATGTTATTAAGTGAAGAATTACTTCAAAGTATTTTGAAATAAATGTATATAATTTTTAGCATTTATGATATGGTTCCATAAATAAATGTATTTCTCATCGGGTTACGAATTTCAGTGGTTTTTGCCAATGGTTACAGACTTTTCGGACACACTGTACAATGTGTGAGTTATTACACAAAGTTACCAACGTAACGATAGTGGTCAATAGTATCAGAGAAAGTGACTCTTTTTAAAATCGATAAGTTTGCCTGTTAATGATTCGCTTTTATATTTGGCAATAAACTGCACACACAGGTGGAGAAGATGGCTATGGGCCAACTCCATGGGTCCCTCTTTCGTTAATAGTTTCCTCCGTTTTCACGAAGATTTGTAAGAGGATCCGCGAGTGTCTTTCAGTTTATCGCCTTATCTCGTACAAACGCTACGATCAGAATTGTTTTCTACTTTTTAAAGATAAAGATTATGTTTCCTTCCTTATTCATAAATTGCGTGAACCAAAAACATTTTAGATATATATATATATATATGTAAAGAACGACGCTTGTGTAGAAGAGGTCCGCACAAGATGAGGAAAGAGAACGAGCAAATGCCCCCTCAGGGCATTCAATTCCACTCTTATGTAGGAGAATTACGAGTTCTGACTGATCGGGGATCTTGGTGCAGTTGTTAGCATATCCGACTGGCAATTGGAGGATCCCGTTCGATTCCTGGGAGGTGCCTCATTTTTCATTTGCTTGCTCTCTCTCCTCATCTTGTGAGGACGCTCTTCTACACAAGTGTCGTTCTTTACATTAATTATACTGTGTTGTTTGCAGCTAATATATATATATATATATATATATATATGTGTGTGTGTATATCCCTTTACGGACGCCCGATACAAATTGGTAACGTTTCAAATACATTTCATCATAATTTAACCCTACAAAAAAATCCCGGTGTTAAAGGGTTAAATAAGTTTACGTGAAATCCGAACCACGGTTCGCGACATCATCTGGACGCGGAGGATGGTGACCTATTCAGTAACTACTAGTAAACAGACCTAATATTGCTTAACTTCACTGATCTACGGTAAAATTAGGACCAATGTACAGTTGCGCTCATTATTCGTAGGACACTCTTGAGAACAGATAGCGACACATGGCATATATTTGTTGTGTGTACCACAAACGGTTGTAACATTTTATGAGTGATGTGACGTGCCAACTCTTGAGTCATTGCCAAATGTCTTTGGAACATGATTATTTCCATTCATCACTCTGGTTTACATATTACTAAAGAAACATAAATGAATAATTAAATATAAACTCAAGAAGGGGATATATATTAACAAGGGGAATGTCATTGACGTGAATAAAACAATGTTCTTGTATATTCTATAAATAAAAACCATAACACGTGATGACAGTGTTCGTTGTATTGGCAAGCCTGTAAATCCTCTATTTAACTGACATTTCAGTGCATAAACACTGTAACACGTAACATGCAATGCAACAACACGTGTTAAACATTGTCAGCATGTTCAATTTACCATCTCCCAGATAAGACATATTGGGGTTCAGCGAAAATACATTAAGGTTTCTGATACAGTATGTTGTGTAATAAATATTTAACATAACATACTGAAGCCCAGTAGTTCAGAATATATAGACGGAACTAAGTTAGAGTGGAAATAAAGGGGCATTTTGTAACAAGCAGTGAATAATGTATTATATTTGTTCGTAACGATATGTAATTCGTTTATTATATAGTTTCCATTATTTTGCTTACAAAACGAAGGGGAATAGGATGGATCGAGGATATTTGGGTTCCACAATATCTTACATGTTGCTTACAGGGTCTCTGGACCTAGAAAAGGTTGAAAAGCACTGCCACAGATATATGCTAGACTTTGTAAGTATGTGATGGTCTGTGCAACACAGCGGGTCGCAAAGTGGGGGTAATTACCCGAAGGGGGTAATGTTGACATTTCCCGGGGGGGGGGGGGTAAAAAGGAATCCTGAAAATCGTTTTTTTAGTGTTTGTTTTGTGAAAAAACTTGTTTTTTTCGAGTTAGACCGTTTAACTGTTTAGGTTATGGTCGCAGTGTTACAAAAGAAGAACGGCTACACCACGAGGAGAATTATAGAGACGCTGGTTCTCTGAGCAAAGAAATATCGACCTTCTGGATTGGCCAAGTAAGGGTTGTGATATGAATCCCATCGAGAATATATGGGCCAATATTGTAAATGTGTGGGAACCAGCAGCGGAGAAACGAACAACGAACCAGCTTTTACAACACACATTTAGTGAGTGGGAGGTGCTGAGGAGGAATCAACAGCTGGTATATAATCATACTGCTTCTGTACCACATCGACTGCAGGAAGTCATAGACAACAACGGTGGCTGGGCAAGATATTAAATTTGTTGTGTTCATGTATAAAATATCTTTCAAATGCAATGGTAATTATGAATGTGTAACACCTTTGCAAAATTGTCAAATATATTATTGTTTAAGTGACTCTGTTTATTGATATGAATCAATGTAATAGTTTTATTTTCTGTAATTCTCTCCTTTGAGGTGAGAGACCGCCAAGAGTCACAGATGCAGTGGTTCAACACTTAAGTTGTAACATGGAACCTAGTAATACAATACAATTATATGCATTTATGATGCTGCCTCAAAACAAAACATTCTTCGTTTCTAAATAATATTTCTCTCACTGACTGTTTATTACTATATCAGTGTTGCTGATCTAGAAATAGCATTTGCTCCGAAAATATCAATGCCATACCAGTAGTATCCATTCAACTGTCGCCCATTTGCCAATTGTAAGATATTCTAAGCAGTGACGTATGAAACCTACAGATACCCATCAATCTGGTAATGTTATAATGTTATTAAAATTTAATATGCGTCAAAACATTGTTTTTTCATTCATAAACCGCCTATATACAGGATGTTTCAGGAGGAAAGATCAATATTTCGGGAGGTGATAGTATCAGTCATTGTGAGAAAAAAAGTTCATATGAACATGTGTCTAATTCTGAATGGTTTCGGAGATAGAGCTGTTTGAATCTACAAATATAAAAGCATTGTCAATGGTAATCAAGAAAGAGAAATCAATTACTGTTTCTAACATTTAATGTTTAAACATTGGCATTTTCAATGGTATCAGATACAGAAATGACAAATTTGTTACAGTTTACAATACGTTTTCGAAAATCCCACGGTCAACCTCAATGCACTTTGCAACTCGTGTACGAAGATCGCGTGTTGTTCGTCTGAGTTGATCTTGGCATTCCTTTATGCGGGCAGCAGCATCCAAAATGCGCGCGAGCAATTTGTCTCGTGTATCCACCTTTCTTTTGTAAACTTGATTTTTCATCCACCCCCACAAACAATAATCTAACGGAGAGAAGTCTGAAGACCTTGGTGGCCATTGAATGGGACCACCGCGGCTGATCCCTCGACCAGGGAAAGTTTGATTTAGGTATTGCATCACCAGACGGGTAGAATGTGGAGGAGCTCCGACATGCTGAAAGTACATACCAGCGCGTGTAGCCAAAGGAACATCCTCCAATATTCCCGGCAATTCATTTTGCAGAAATTCTAGGTAACTTTGTCCTGTAAGACGATTCTCTAAAGTAACAGGGCCAATCAGCTGATCATCGATGATACCGCACCACACATTGGCAGAGAAGCGATTTTGAAATTTTTTTTCCACAGTGGCATTTGGATTTTCGTCTGACCACCGATGAGAGTTACGAGTGTTGTTGATACCGTCACGGGTGAAAGTAGCTTAATCGGAGAACAGTATTAATCGAAGCAATCGGCGATTAGCATTTACCCAATGACAAAATTCCAGTCGCATGGCAGCGTCTCCTGATTGAAGGTGTTGTACACGCTGTACATGATATGGATGCAAGCCTTTCTCACGTAATGTTCGCCATACTCTTGTGTGTGGTACACCGAGACGTGTAGAAATTCCTCGTGAGCTAGCAGTAGGATTACGCTCTACCAACTGAAGAATGTTTTCCACTTCATCCACATCTTGTTGACCTTCACGTTCAGATGAAACATGAGCGCTGGGAACTGTACCAATCTCACGCATTGTGTTGAAAACCCTGGTAAACACTCTTCGATCCGGAATTCTGCGGTTCGGAAACCGTCGACGCTATTCTGCATCAGCAGCTGTTGCACTTCCATCGCAAAAACCGTAGACATACACCATATCTGCATATTCGGCATGTGTGAAGGTGTGTGGCATTCTTAACACTGCTTCAAACACCAAACAATATCACTCACAACAGTGAGCTGTCGATTAACTTATGTTACATGCTTACATTACAGCTTACATGGTTCAAGGTTATAGGGGAGGGAAGGGGGAGGAAGAGCTGCGCGCGCATCGGATTCAAACAGCTCTGTCTCCGTAACCATTCAGAATTTTAGACATGTTCATATGAACTTTTTTCTCACAATGACCGATACTATCACCTCCCGAAGTATCGACCTTTCCTCCTGAAACACCCTGTATGTATTTATATATATCAAGTTTTTGCTCTGTCTTTGTTATAACAAAATAATATCAGAGTCTATGTTCAATATTAAATGTAAATAAATAAATATATTAATCAATAAAAAAATACAGGGTGATGGGTGGTGCAGGTCGTAGAATTTGCTGAGAGCGCAATAATGCCTACCTACGGCTCTGCTTTTATACTGTTTTTCTAATATGTTTTTATACTGTTTTTACACTGAAACTTCAGTTCGTTCAGGATGGCAGGCTTGCCAATACCATGAACATTGTCATTACGTCCGAAGGTTTTTTTTTAGTTTTTACAAGACCATTTTTTTTTTCATATGGATAAAATACACTGGTATGCATCAATTTTGCTGTCAAGGGTTTTGTAGGTGATTCTTATAGAGTTTTTCCTGCTGATTTCGAATCTGCAATCCGCTTTTATCAATCAGCTCAGGTTATCTGGCTATGACCTCATAAGTAAAATAGAATTTTTCGTGATTTTGTCAAAGCGGAATTGGAACAGTAACATCTATCATCACTTGTTTCACTTGTATAATATCTTTTTTTACTTTTCAGGCATATAGATAAAATATTTCATAATGAATAGAGCGTGTAAAAATGATCCCAATAGATTCTGCTACATATGTGGGACGGTTACCATGCCAAATAACCAGTCCCAAATCACTAAATTTGTGAAGACAATGTATAGAGCATACTTTGGAATTAAGCTAGGGGACCAGGACAAAAAATTCGCCCCTCATATGTGCTGCAAGACGTGCATTGAAAATTTGAGAAGATGGAGCAAAGGCAGAGCGAAATCTTTGCCTTTTGGAATTCCCATGATTTGGAGAGAAGGACAATATGAATGAAAAAGAAAGAAAATATACAGACTCCATCGACCTATTTCATATCTTACAGACCGCAGCCTTCCCTCACGAGCCGCCACTGTCTGAATGCTTCTTCTATTTCATATGCAAGTTTTATATCCATGTTTCTGTGTTTCTATTTTCAGGAGTTAACAAGAAGAATAAACACATTGTTGTATACCCTGACATTCCTTCTGCTATGAGACCTGTACCCCATGGTCCTGGAATTCCAATACCCGACCCACCTCAAACCCTGGACTTCGATGATTCTGATGATGAATCAATGACCAATGCCAATAACCAGTCCCAGTCGTATATACACCTCAAAATACCGCTTCAAATGAGCCGAGGCCTCTCAACCAGGCCAAACTTAATGATCTTACCAGGGATTTAGGACTTTCCAAATTAGCTGCCGAGATCTTGGGCTCACGACATCGAGAGGACAACTTGCTGGCTCCGGGAACAACATTCTCCTGGCATAGGAAACGAGATGAAGAATTCCGCAAGTTTTTTGCAGTGCACGAAAATACCTCTTCCTTAGTGTACTGCTGCAATGTTGAGGGCTAATCGAATCCTTGGGCCTGCCATATAACGCATCAGAATGGAGGCTATTTATAGACTCGTCTAAACGAAGTTTGAAAGCAGTACTTCTCAACATTGGGAATAGGGTTGCATCAGTCCCTGTAGCACATTCCGTACAACTTACTGAGAGCTACGATAACATGAAAATTTTACTGGATGCTCTCGTATACGACCAACATAACTGGAGGATCTGTGGAGATTTGAAGGTAATACTAATATCATAAGTAAACTATTGCTATTGACTATGTTGTTTTTCCAAAGGTTATTTGAGAGCGTATAAGAACACTTAACTTTCCCACAGAAGTGATACAGTCCAATGCACAGTTTTTTTTATCTGATAGAACAAATTCTCTAAATTCTTTAAATATTTTCATTTTTTTTCAGATTATGGCATTTGTATTGGGAATGCAAGGGGGATACACGAAATACCCATGTTTCCTTTGCAAATGGGATAGCCGAGCGGATGAGAAGCACTATGCACAGCGTGAATGGGCATCCAGAGAGAATTTTGAACCTGGGTCGCATAATGTCGTTTCAGTGCCCCTTGTACAACCAACAAAAATTTTGCTCCCACCACTTCATATTAAGCTGGGCTTGATGAAAAATTTCATCAAATCAATGAATAAGGAGGGTTCAGCATTCCGATATCTCGAGAGTAAATTTCCTCATATATCTGATGCTAAACTAAATGCTGGGTTTTGATGGTCCTCAAATTCGAACTTTGATCAAGGATACTCAGTTCGAAAACGCAATGACTCCAACTGAGAAGAATGCCTGGCAGGCATTCAAATCAGTTGTCACTGATTTTCTTGGCAAGCGTAGAAGTCCAGAATACGAGTCCGTTGTCGAAAACTTGATGGAAGCTTTCAAAGCTCATGGGTCGCGCATGTCCATAAAAATGCACTTTTTGTGGTCCCACTTGGACTATTTTCCTGAAAATTGCGGGGATTATAGTGAGGAACAGGGTGAACGATTTCACCAAGATATCAAAATAATGGAAGAGAGGTACCAGGGAAACTGGGATATCAATATGCTGGCGGACTATTGCTGGTGTTTGAAGCGAGACGTGCCCGAAGAAAAACACAGACGGAAAGCCAAAAAAAACTTAATTCCTTCCTCAATAAACTTTTTTCCATATTCATTGTATGAATAAAAGTATTTATTCACACAATGTTTTCATTTTTCACGAGTGTTCTTATAATATTACTCGTATCTACAGTGTTTAAGCTAAAAAAATCAATAAATTTGGGGATAAAATTGGACTTATAATAAATGGCCAATAGAGAAAAAACCTGACCTGATTGAGGAAAACCAATGTCATTTTCGAATTCAGCATGGTCGAATTATATAATATGAGTTGAAAAAACCCTCACAGCAGACAAAAAAATTTCATATGCACACCAGTGATATTTACTAAGAAGACGATCTGGGGTCACCCTGCAAATTGTCGATTAAATGTCATGTCGAGAGAATGTAGTTAGTCGAAAAGAATGTAACAGTTTAAACAAGTCGTATTTAAAATTTAAAATGAATATTTGCCAAATCTTGCAATTCGCTCCAAAATTTGCACTTTAACGGGTAAACGTTATAACCCCAACTTATAATTATTTTATTATCAATTCTTGCAAGTTTAATACTAGAATACGCAAATGTTCTAAAGTATTTTCATAGGTAAAAAATACTTTAGTCGAAGTTATCCAAAGTTATACATTCATCATAAGATTATTTACAAATTAAACGATATCTGGAAATTTAACTAATAAATGTGTACAAATGCCTTTTAATTACAATAACCGCGCATAAATAAGATAAAAAAGGGGCAAAAATCAATAAAGTGGGGAAACTAGGACCTAATGGGATTCGAATTCGCATCGAATGGATGACATGATCGGTAGAAACGTTAACTCTTGAAGTACACAACGGTGACAGATTCGAGTCCCAGTAGCTCCTATTTTCCAACCTTAATATATTTTCCCTTTTCATCTAACGCGAATATAATTTTGGGTCGTGAGATACAGATTGAATACAATGCGACAATGATTAATCCCAAAGGGAACCGAGCCAATTTTGGATCCTCCTTGAATCCTTGACTCCTTTTGAAACCTCCTCCTCCCTCAGATCATCCGCGTGGGGAGGGGGAAGTATATAATTATGGGGTTGTTTACCTCCTTCGCAAGGGCTCGAGGGCGTTTTCTGTTAAGTCATTAAATAGCGACGTACTCACTAATCTAACCTAACTAAACCTTAGCTAACTTCGATCAAGTAAAGATAAGCACCCCCAGCCTTCTTTAATTAGCCTTATAAGGTTAACTAACGAAAATATCACGACCTAACCTAACCAATCGTCAAGGGCGTACAGTTGACTTAACGATTGGTTAGGTTAGGTCGTGATATTTTCGTTAGTTAGCCTTATAAGGCTAATTAAAGAAGGCTGGGGGTGCTTATCTTTACTTGATCCGCTAACTTAACCTCGCGTAAGCTAATTAGGACCAACATACCTTCAGTCAGACAGGTAAATTATCACACACTTGACCTCGCTTACGCCCAATTGCCTACACACACACACACACACACACACACACACACACACACACACACAAACGAAAATCTTCCTCTTTATAAGGAGGGACAGACTTCATTCAAAGTTAAGACAAAGTCTAAACCCGTTATACTCAAATGCCAAAACTGATCTTCAGAACCCCATTTAAATAACTTCATTGTAAATTGTCACGAATCTGGGGTAGAGGGGAGTTCAGCGGAGGGGGTAGGGGGGTCATGATTTTCAAAGTCAGGAGGAAAGATGAAGGGTAAACTGATTCCTCCTCAACTATTCTCTCAATTTCCTTTAAAAAAATGACCAACTGTTCCTGTAGAAATAAACGTTACTTAATTTACGTAATTAAATAGATTAAAAACACACAAATTGTATGTTTGTAAAAGCCTTCATTGTACACAAAACACCCATTCACCTATAACGTTATCTATTAAAATATCTTCCCTCTATTTCATGGAATTTTATATATATATATATATACAGGGTGTCCCATAAATCCGGTCTCATAGAAAAATTTATTTTAAATTAAATTTACAAAAGTAATAGATTAGAACTAAAACAAATGTTCAAATTGATGTCTTGTTTTGGGAACTTTTTTTTGGTTGCAGGTAGAAAAACATGTAATAGCTAATATGGAAGTGAGTTACACTCCTGAGGAAAAGGCCTCTTGAGGCCTTTTCCTCTATATTAGCCATTACGTGTTATTATAATAATAATAATAATAATAATAATAATAATCTTTATTGAGAAAGAACACATTGTATAAGATATAGATTACATCTATAAACGTTTACACAATGTTGGCATTAACTTTAATTTTGTACTTTTTAGTGACAAGTAGTTTAATTACAGTATACTTATCCGAATATACCGTTGGGAAGCATGACAGCTTTTCAGGCAAAAATCTTTGAGATTCATTTCTATTTTAACAAAGGGAACTAAGAAATGTAAATAGAATTTGTGGAAAATAAAATAAAGTTGCATTTCGTTAATTCTGTCATTACAAATGAAAATTGAAATAATTGTTGAAATAATAGAAAAGGAAGAGATAAACAATACGATATGATAATAGAAATAATAGAAAAGAAAAATGGTAAACAGAACATGTTGAAATACTGATGATAATTAATTTTTAAAATTACAAATTAGAAATGATGATACAATCTTAGAGTTACAAAATACAGTTACAGATAAATGAGACATTTTATAACTATGGCTTAATATAATAGAAACTTTTAACATATAATTTATATCGCTTGTGATTGTACCCAATTTAAGACTGTGAATTTTGCATATATTCAGTAACAGGTGATTTTCACTGTTTAGTAATATTTACAAGTTGCAATATATATGACACACACACACACACACACACACACACACACACACACATTAATAGGAGTTAATAAAAAGTTTCTTTAGTGAGTTGCGAAACGAAATTAACGATGGTGCTTGTCTGATATTTATAGGTCTAGCGTTCCAGATATCTGCCCCTTTGTAGGAGAGAAGGCATGTCCTGCAATTTGCATGAAGTAATTTTGTTTATATATCAAATCATTGGAAATCCTTCTACAGGGTGTTCCATAAGTCCGGCATCATAGGAAAAATAATAAAAAAAGGCAAAACAAAAGCTTTTATTTACAGAACGTGCTCAGTATGTCCAGTCTAGGGTTATGACTTTTTAATTTTTTGTCATAAATATTGTTTCCTGTATCATCAATCGATGAACCTTTGCTTGAAAACAATAAAAAAGGGCCTAATTCTTTAGAATTAAAAAAAATGTCACCCCGAAAGCAAATATAGTATATTAGTATATTCGAGACAGCTGCATTGCACCATTCTAGATTGGTTACCTGATGATTATCATAAATTGTCCAATATCTTGCAACAATACTGAAAAGCACTAAATACTCTGGAAAATCACTGGAACAGAGACCCATCTGCAATAGCTATACCAAGGAGCAACCAATATTTATTATTTTATTAATTTTTTATTTTTTATTTTGGGGTGAAGTTTTTTCAAAATATATCGAAAAAGCTGTTATTTTCATTGTCAGGGGGCAAACGTTCATCGATTTATGATACAGGAACATGAGGTTATAAAAATGTCATAACCCTAAATTTGTCCACCATTGTTTTCAATACACAAATTCAGACGTGATACCCAGTCAGCAAGCACACGGTGAATGATGTCAGGAGTAATGGTGTTACATGCCCCAATAATGCGCTGCCGCAAATGTTCAACACTCCTAATTTTCTCTGCGTATACCAGCGCTTTCAAGTGGCCCAGAGATAAAAATCTAGTGGCGTGAAATCCGGGCTTCTAGCTGGCCATTCCACAGGCCCTCGACGTCCTATCCAATGACCAGGGAATTGTTGGTACAGGTATTCCCTTACTTGGGTGCTGTAATGTGCAGGAGCGCCGTCTTGCTGGAACCATGTTGGGAAATTTCCTTCTTCGTTCAAGACACTGGGAAATGCTTCTTCCTTGAGCATACGTAGGTAGGTGCCTCCAGTGACATGTTCATCGAAAAAGAGGGGGCCTATGATGCGATCCTTCCAAATGCCACACCATACCATCACCCGAGATGCACCTTGTTCCTTTGAAGAGGTATACCAGTGAGGGTTGTTTTGAGACCAGTAGCGGGTGTTCTGTCGATTTACCTCACCATTTCCATAAAAAACAGCCTCGTCACTGAACAGAATGGTGGACGGGAAATTGGCATCCCGAGCATATTGTTCCGTAGCCCATTCACAAAATTCCATCCGCCGGTCGGGATCATCTTCGCTTAATTTCTGTAGGATCTGAAGTTTATATGGATGCCATTTGTGAGCCTGAGGAATGCGATGGATGCTACTTTTCGACACTCCTGTCTCGGCGGACAATCGCCGAAGAGACTTATTTGGACTTCTGTTAAAATGAGCCAGGATAGCAGTCGCTGTATCATCGTCAGTGGACCTCCTTGAAGGTCCACTGCGTGGTTTATCTTCTATGGATCCTGTTTCCTCAAACTTTGCAACAAGTCTGCTAACACAACTCTGTGTTATTGGCTCGCGGTCTGGATACAGTCTTAAATTCAGCAGCGGCCTCTCTTTGTCTCCGATTTGCTATGAGTAGAATTATCTGGATTCGTTCTTCCTTGCTCACAGACATTATGGCCTGTAGAAAGAGAAAAATATGAATTATGGTTTGTAGAAATAGAAAAATATGAATTTCTCCTATGATGCCGGACTTATGGGACACCCTGTATTATGATTATGGTTGGTATGGTGGTTGGGGTAATCGCCCTGTGAATAGGCGAAGTATAGTTTCTATTATTAGAAACTTCGTACATATTGATACCGACAGTAAGTTTATACAGGTCATTTAGTTTTACAATATTTAAATTTATGAAAATTGGACCTGCAACAAAAAAAAAAAAAGGTCCCAAAACAAGACATCAATTTGAACATCTGTTTTAGTTGTAATGCGTTACTTTTGTAAATTTAATTAAAAATAAATTTTCCTACGAGACTGGACTTATGGGACACCCTGTATATAATGTAAGGACAAAACACCACATTGACCCTACTTTGTTAGTGTGTATGCGCTGTGACTTTAATTATCGAAATCTAATATACTATTTCAGAAATGAAGCCTTATATATATATATATATATATATATATATATAATATATATATATATATATATATATATATATATATATGTAACAGTTTTTTGCGCACACCTACAGGTCGCTACAATTGGGGAAACTCAGAAAAAAAATGATAACCAACATCAATTCCGGTCAGGAAGATCATGCTTATCACAACTAATGGAACACTATAACAATATTATTGATGCACTCGAAACAATGAAAACTATGATTTGGCGGGCCGCAGGGCCCCCAATTACTGTCGGTTCAGTTATTTGGTCAATAAAACTATAGAAATGAACGCAGTCATGAAAATCTTAGGCTTCAAATCCGAGCTCATCTAATATACTATTTCAGAAATGAAGCCTTATATATATATAGAGATATATATATATATATATATTATATATTATATATATATATATATATATTATATATATATATATATATATATATTATATTATGTAACAGTTTTTTTGCGCACACCTATAGGTCGCTACAATTGGTGGAGAACAATGCGGTTTTCACCATTCGATGCGTCATTTTATTGTGCAGTGCCCATGCTAAAAAAAATTCCCTAACATAATTCCTTCCCCCCTTTTAGGGGTACAGTTCTTCCCATGCCTGTACACGCATTTTTTTAATTTTTCATTTTTAATCATAATTTTGGAACAAAATATGTCAATATTTACTAAACATTTAATATCATTCGATTCACAAAAGATTTATTTATCGATTCAATTTTAAAAAAGTACATATTTTTAAAACTCATAAGGAACTTTTTGCAAAAAACTAAAAACAAACATGCGTTTTTAAAATTCAATGATTTTTATACAAAATATTTTGATATTTTTAAAATTCAATGATTTTTATACATAATATTTTGATATTTGTTATAATTTTAACATTTTTCGATTCACAAAATATTTCTTTATCGATTCAATACAAAAAATTACATAATTAAAACGGGCAATTTAAATAAACACGAGTTTAAAGTTAAACGAGCCACACTCGAAATTATTTACCGTGACTTTTGTGCGTTTTATTACTGTGGCTTTTGTACAAATAATTATACTTATACACAAACAATTTGATAGGATATTGATTTACCATTCTATTTTTTAGTTGTCATAGAAATTCGTTAATTAAGTTATCTGATTAGATGCGCTTTTATAGTTGAAGATCATTTTTAGAAAATTATTTATTTTCCCCACTTTAAAATATTACAAAATTTCTATTAGGTATCCTAATATCATTATGCCTGTCGCTGTAAGTAAGAAAATAGCAATTAAATAATTAATTTTAAAACATTAAATGACATCAAGATCATTATGAAACCTATGGTAAAATTATTGAATACCCAGTTACGTTCATTGAATGCCAGGTTAGGTCATCTGTACGCCCTTGACGATTGATTAGGTTAAGTCGTGATATTTTCGTTGGCTTTAACGAAAATATCATGACTTAACCTAACCAATCGTCAAGGGTGTACAATTACCTAACCGGGCATTCAATTAACGTACCCGGGCATTCAATTAATCTAATCGGGCATTCAGTTGACCTAACCGGCCATTTAATTAACCTAATCGGGCATCATTACTATTATAATTTAGCAAAAATGTGTCTGCCTGTCTGTCCGCAGAAAAAACTACGTTTCTGAACCGATTTCGACCAAACTTCGTATGGTGGATGGGGGTGATGAGTAATGAACGAAATATATGTGTGACCACCCCCCCCCCCCCCACCACCACCACAATTACTGGGCCCGAGGGCCCCCAGCACCGCGATAAAACTATAGAAAAGAACGCAGCAATGAAAATCTTGAGCTTCACATTGTGTCAATATTTGTGAAGCTTAAGATTTTCATAACTATAGTTTTATTGACCAAATAATTGAACCCCCCCAATTACTGTCGGTTCAATTGTTTGGTCAATAAAACTATAGAAAAGAACGCAGTCATGAAAATCTTGAGCTTCACATCCGAGTTCATCGTATCAAGATTTGTGAAGTTTTAGATTTTCATGGCTGCGTTCTTTTCTGTAGTTTTATTGACCGAATAATTGGTTCGCCAGTAATTGGAGGGCCACAGGCACCCCAATTACTGAGGCCCAAGGTGAGAGGAATGGGAACGATATCCAGATAAAGGGCTATTGATGTTCAAAATAAAATACGCCGTAGGCCCACAATTCGGTTTGGGTCGAAGGTCCAAGCACCGCAGATCTAGCAAAATCGGCGCGTAGCGCCGATCTTTTGCTAGTAGACACTATTTCTGATACTCTACTCTAAAGATATGTAGCATAAAATACATCTTCACACTCCAACAGAGGTCTCCGTAAGGTAAGCCGATATTTCGCATCCTTTTTTCAGACCTTATTCATAATTTATACGAACTTATTAATTATGTCAACTAAATTACAGTTTATTGTTTGTAAGCGTACCTTTTAGGTATTATACCACCTTACAATACTTGTATTATTCCCTGAGGACCCACACGATTTTGTTTGCAACTTAATTCTCAGTTTTCGAATCGGTTTGGACTTCACTTTAGCTTGGACAACGTTTCGTCCAGAAATTCACGACTCTGCCCCTTGGACCTGTCCTGTACTGTGACTGTTGTCACTCTTCCTGAAGTGAAGCTAAAGTACACTAACTTAGGGCTCACTCTTCATTACTGATTCAGTCTTTAATTTACCTTTTTATTTTTTGGTCCGGAGTATGTATATAACAAAAATTTCGGATCACCTGAAGATCAGGGCCCCCAGCCTCAATTGTCAAATGATATCTTCGTTAAAACTAACGAAAATATCACGACTTAACCTAACCAATCGTCAAGGGCGTACAGTTGACCTAACCGGGTATTCAATTTAATTTATTATTATATTTGGTACTGTAAAGCAAAAAACAAGAATACATGGGGGCCCTGATCTTCAGGTGATCCAAAATTTCTAGCAACCTTTTTGAAATAGAGAGATTGTCTTCCATTTTTTCAATTCACTCCGAAAAGAAGTTTTAAAGATTATATCTTCTACCAAAAGAAGTTATTGTATCAAAATGTTTCTATCTATCTATCTATCTATCTGTCTATATGTTTTAAGGTACTTTATTTCAACAAATGTAGGGTGTTCATATTTTAATTTAAGTTAGGGCCGAACGTTAACAGGAATACTAAATTTCTTTTTTAATTATAGTTTATTAACAAGGAAATGATCAAAAGGGAAAATTTAATTGGAGGTTTGGCTAAAAATAGCACCTTTAGTCAATTAGGTTTAAATTAAAGGATGAATCCAAAATGACCAGTGAACCCTAAGTTAGTATACATAGACATTAGCTTCAGTTCATGAACTTTATATCAATCAATCAGTGACAAGCGTAGAGAGTTTGTGGACACCTACGTTAATTGGGCCTACGTTAATTGGTCTATTGGAATCTTAATACGGTAGTCGGAGCTCGCAAAATAAGGACAAGTTGAATATTACGATTGGATAGTACTCTGACCATATATTGTAAGATACTTTCACGGACATCCGAATCTCTCGAGAAACAAAGCTGTTCCCATCAAGCATTCGGCTTGTTCTTGGATTTTAACTCCATTACCATCGAAATCCAGCAAATGTTGGGCAATCATTAATCGAGTGATCCATCATCTTTATGGATTCAGAAGAGACAGAAAATACCGAAGGAGAGATCTCGCAAACACAACAGGTTCGATCCATTTTTTTAGTTCCATCTGATCACTTTAAAAGTTTTTGTAATATGATTTTAAATTAATTATGAACTCGAATATTAACTACATTTCCACACTAGATCATGAATAATAATTACCTTGCTTGCAAATGATATTAAATTTTAATTTTAAGACTAACTAAATTATTTCGTTTTATTACGTATAAAGAGTGATTATTTCCTGTTAATTATTTAAATTATTCTCATATTTTTCTCTTTCAATAAACTTTTTATTTTAAATGAAACTAATAATTTGTAAGTTCATTAAAAATTTATGTCCTGAAATATTAAATTAGAATTTACAAAAACAGTTTGCTGCGTTTTTCTGCTTTTATATTTGAAAAAAAAAAAATAAATAAAATAAAATTTTTATATATATGTATATATATATATAAGCAAACAACCACAAGGAAAAGGAAACACAAAGTCCGAGCGCTTTCGTGATATATTCACATTATCAAGGAGGAACAGAAAATAGACGGAGATTACAAAGTATTTGAGTTAAATAGACAAGCAAAAAATTCACAATTGGCACCTCAAATTAAAGGCCTTAAAGCCCTCTAAAGATTTTTTCCCAAAATTGATAACATAATCTGTAGGCAGCTAAATAACTGAATAAAAAATATATACTGTGTAGCTGAAATTAGACAAAAAGAAAACCAGCTACACAGCTACACAGTATATATTTTTTATTCAGTTATTTAGCTGCCTACAGATTATGTTATCAATTTGGAAAAAATCTTTAGAGGGCTTTAAGGCCTTTAATTTGAGGTGCCAATTGTGAATTTTTTGCTTGTCTATTTAACTCAAATACTTTGTAATCTCCGTCTATTTTCTGTTCCCCCTTGATAATGTGAATATATCACGAAAGCGCTCGGACTTTGTGTTTCCTTTTCCTTGTGGTTGTTTGCTTATTAATAAGGTCACGTGTTATTTTGTGATTCTAGTGCATATATATATATATATATATATATATGATCACCTGAAGATCAGGGGCCCAGCCTTCTTTAGTTAGCCTTATAAGGCTAACTAACGAAAATATCACGACCTAACCAATCAATCGTTATTAGGTCAACAGTACGCCCTTGACGACTGGTTAGGTTAGGTCGTGATATTTTCGTTAGTTAGCATTATAAGGCTAACTAAAGAAGGTTGTGGGCCCTGATCTTCAAGTGATCCTATATATATATATATATATATAATATATATATATACATATACACACACGAGTATATACAGCATATCTCTCTTTTTATCGATAAAATTAACCCAAATCAAGTGAACAACCCGAAATTTTTCTTTAGTTACCCAATGAGGTGCTTAGCTGTGCGTCCAACGATCAATAACTAAACCCTGAAACTTGAGAGAAATCCATTAAACCTAATTTTGTACCTTTTACTGGAAAGACTTAATCCCTTTACGGACTCGGAAAGTTTTAATGTATATCTACATTTCAAGTTACTCTCTCTCTACGATTCTTGTTAGAGTAATCGAATCTCATAAGCGCAGAATTATGCCTCCAGAATGATCCTTCTTAACGCGAGTTGTTGTTATAATTGGTAAAGAAAGCTGAAACTTTTTATTTCGATTTTGGAGTATACGTCAAACTCATTTAATTTATTATATACTGTATACTGACGGCAAAAATATATATGAATAAGAATTAAAATGGTTTAAAGAAAAAAAAAATGTAAATAAATAAATAAATAAATTGCAAACTTATTATACTTACATATTAATCTTTTCCTTCCTGACTGATCAGTCTTTGTCTCTGATTGGACAATGAAAGTACCAAATATTGTCAGATACAATCCCGTTACTATTACTAAGATTTAAGAATATACGATGGTTTCAGCACTAAACTTATTTTTTACTATCTTTTATATCTACTGACTCAAACTTAAAATATTTTCTCAATTTTCCTTTGAGTCAATCACCTACTTTATTATTCATGTTTCAGTGTCGTCTCTTTAAGTCTTCGATTTCCCTCATTCTATTCCCTTCTCATCTTTCTTTCACTTCTCCGTCAGTCCTCTCGGGAAAATAAATAAATAAATATATATATATATTAGTGGTGGACCGGATATCCGTATCCGCAGATATCCGCATCGTTTTTAACATCCGCATCCGCACTTCTGACTGCTGATGTTATGCGGATATTACCTCTAATAAATTATGCAATTTACAATTACATTAACTTATAAAGTAGCTTATAAGGCCCAGTCATGCACATTTCACGTAAAGTATTAATTATTAATGAACAAAGAAATATATAAACCTCAAAATATAAATACCTCGTAACAGAAAATTGAAGGAAACTTGTTTCAGTGAATTTTCTGTGGCTGAAACTCTTGAGAAAGTTATTATTTTTATCATAATGAAAACATTAATATTAATTTTAATTCTTATGCATTGCCTGCCATAATAGTAATATCACGAAATTTGAAAAGTTATGTCATATATTCATAATTCTATATTATACTGATACATTAACTAAATATTCTCATCCCCATCCCCAGATATTGAAATTAAAGATCCGCATTCGCATGTTGCAAAACTGACATCCGGTCCACCACTAATATATATATATATATATATATATATATATTAGTGGTGGACCGGATGTCAGTTTTTCAACATCTGCGGATGCGGATTTTTAATTTCAATATCCGCGGATGCGGATATTTAGTTAATCTATCAATATAATATAGAATTATGAATATATGACAATTTTTGAAATTTCGTGACATTACTATTATGGCAGGCAATGCATAAGAATTAAAATTAATATTAATGTTTTCATTATGATAAAAATAATAACTTTCTCAAGAGTTTCGGCCACAGAAAATTCAATGAAAAGTTTCATTCAATTTTCTGTGTTGCCACGTATTTATATTTTGAGGTTTATATATTTGTTTGTTCATTAATAATTCATACCTTACATCAGGGGTCACCAACCTGGGCGGTAGCGCCCACTAGTGGGCTCACATTAAAGGTAATTAAACATTTATTTCATTATTTATTTTATCGATTATGTTGATTTATTCTTTTTGATCTAAGGTGGGCGATAAGCTTTTTTAATTTTCAAAAAATCGTAAAAGTGGGCGGTGAACAAAAAAAAGGTTGGTGACCCTGCTTTACATGAAATGTGCATGACTGGGCCTTATAAGCTACTTTATAAGCTAATTTAATTGTAAATTGCATAATTTATTAGAGGTAATATCCGCATAACATCCGCAGTCAGAAGTGCGGATGCGGATGTTAAAAATGATGCAGATGCGGATATCCGGTCCACCACTAATATATATATATAAATCTCAGGGGACCATTCTGAGTTCAATCCCATATATATATATAGGATGAACTCAGAATGGTCCCCTGAGATCTTTGTTATACACAGACCGTGCATGGAATACGTACACACTTCTGGGAAAATTAAATCCACTATAGTTCGAATAAGTAATGGTAAATGACAAATACTATACTAGTTTTTCTTTTCATGATGTTAGCTCGACGTGGGCAACGTGTCACTCGGGGAGAGCCCCCAAAATACAGCTTCCCTCACCAGCTATCTGCCAAGCAGATAGGATCCAGCTTTGGGACAGGACAGGATCCCAAAGCTGGATCCTATCTCTTGGCAGATAGCTGGTGAGGGAAGCTGTATTTTGGGGGCTCTCTGCGAGTGACCCGTTGCCCACGTCGAGCTAACATCATGAAAAAGAAAAACTATAGTATTTGTCATTTACCATTACTTATTCGAACTATAGTGGATTTAATTATCCCAGAGGAGTTCCTTGTTCCATGCACGGTTTGTGTGTAACACACACACACACACACACACATATATATATATATATATATATATATATATATATATATATATATAAGGGTTGTTCTTACTTTTCGACTTTTTAATTGTTATGACTGCGCCCCCGGATATTGTGCGAATAGCCATAAAAACAAATCCTGTAAAGTTTGAGAGCAATCGGATAATTTTTAAAACCTTCCCCGTGCATTTTTGTATTCTCCTCCATGTGAACTCGGTGAATTTTTGTGTTACTTCTTTGATTTCTCCGCCTCCTAATGCGTTCGGTTTTATTAAATAATATTACGCAGTAACTCAGTTATTGCCATCCTAGCGTCGGAGATGGTTGTGCAGATATTTTAGTTTCGTCTTGCCTTGTAGGCCTAGAAGCCAAGCCTCCAAGGTATTGATTTCTCAAATAAATTGTGGAAAAGTAAACTTGTAGATGACAATGTTAGCTTGCTAGCGAGGGAATTATATTTAATTTTATATCATTTCATTTTAATTCATTATTTAAATCTATATTATTAATTTATATTAATCGTTATATTTCATGTTATAAGGTATCTATTTTTCTGATAAGTTTTAACATTTTTCCCTTCACAGACTTGAAATCATGTCGTCAACTGCAACTGTTAAGCGTACGACGCGGAATCAACCAAGGTGTTTCTGGTAGGCCACCCATCTGAGTCCCTGACCGACTCAAAGTTGCCGTCGAAAGGATAGGTCCTCCGTCGCTTCTTCCATGTGCACATCGTCGGCAAACAGACAATACGGAAGGTGGCTGATATCGTCATCAACGAAGTCCGTGAGTTTTGGGAAATCGCCTGGATCCCGACCTCCGTTCATCATCGTTGCTCCCAGAAGCTCATCAAGTTGCACGAGGAGTGGAAGAACCTGATGCGCAAGAAAACGCAGGCGACCACGCCGTTCCTCGTGAACAAGCGGAAGGCCTGGACGCGCGGTCTCAACAATCTATTCGACATCGCCTACGGGAACGCGCTGAAGATGCTCGTCATTCAGGAGGACAAGGCGTTCCTCATGGCCCAGCGCGAGTACGGTCGGCGTGGGGCGATGCTCAGCGTCGACCGCCTCCTCGCCAAGCGTGAGGCGCGACAAGCGCATCGCAGAGGATCGCGCGCGCCAGGAGGAGGAGGCAGAACGGAAGCGCGCTGAGGTGGAAATGACCAAACTCAAACTGGGCTCCAGCTCCAGCGAGGGTAGCCCACGGCGCCCTCGACAAAGCAACGACGCCCACGCCCAGCCGTCGACATACAGCGCCGCCAGCCCACCGCCGCCGAAATGCCGCGGGCGACAGCAGGTTATCACACCGAATGTGGCCCGCGCTCAACCGCGCACACATCACAACCAACAAGGCGGTCCACGTCGTGGCGACGATTGCCGAGAGTCTTGGGCACAATGTTGCGGAACTCACCGTCAACCGGTCGTCGTTCTACCACTCGCGCATCAAACACCGCAAGGAAGCCGCCGCCGTCATCAAGCCGACACCCCGCTCATCGTACACTGGGACGGGAAGCTGGTGGCCGACGTGACGGGAGGCGCGGACAACGTCGAACGGCTGCCCGTCCTTGTCTCCGGCGAAGGAGTCGCCAAGCTCCTCGCTGTCCCAAAGCTCGCCACCGGCACTGGTCAAGCAATGGCGGACGCTGTCGTCAAGGCGCTGGAGGACTGGGGCATCGCAAACCGCTTCACCGGCCTGAGCTTCGATACAACGGCGTCCAACACCGGCGCTCGTGCGGGCGCCTGCATGCTCATCGAACAGAAGTTGGGCAAGGATCTGCTCAACCTTGCCTGCCGCCACCACATGCTGAACTCGTCGCCGCCAAGGCGTTCGGCGAGTGTTTCCGCGCCTCCTTCAGTCCCAACGTCCAGCTCTTCAAGCTATTCAAGGAACGGTGGGATTCCATCAATACCGCGCACCACCTGGTCATCGACGACGAGGAGGCCACGGCGGCCCTCATGGACGCGCGCGACGACCTCATCGCCCGCTACCATTTCCACCTCTCCCAACAGCAGCCGCGCGATGACTACCGCGAGCTCTTGGAGCTGTCCATTATCATCTTCGGCGGCGTGCCCACGCGCGGCATCCGGTTCATGCGCCCAGGCGCCCTCCACCGCGCGCGCTGGATGGCGAAGGCCATTTATTGCCTCAAGATGTTTCTGTTCCGCGAACAGTTGGTCCTCACCGCGCGGGAGCGGACCGGTCTCAGGCGATTCATCAACTTCGCCCTTGCCCTCTACGTCCTGGCCTGGTTCGCTTCACCGAACTCCGCGCCGCCTCGGCGAACGACCTTGCCCTCCTCCAGGATCTCGTCGATTACGAGGACAAGACGCTCGCCAAGGTTCTGGCCGACGGCTTCGCGCGCCGGCACTTGTGGTATCTGAGTGAGCCACTCGTGTCGCTCGCTTTCTTCGACGACAACACATCTGCGGAGACAAAGAGGAGGATGATGAAGGCGCTCGAGGAGCAGGAGGGCTCGGACAAACCCCCGAAGCACGTCGTCGTCGAGCCGAAGCCGGCTGTGGTGAACGGCAAGACTCTCGCGGATTTCGTCACCCAGTCATCGAGGCTTTTGTTCCATCGACGGCACCTTCCTGTCCTCCGACCCAGCGGAGTGCCCAGTGACCCAAGGTACGAGTATGCCGCCGCCGCGCGGAGGGTGGCGAGTCTCCGCGTCACTAACGACTTCGCCGAGCGCGGCGTCGCTATAATGCAGGACTACAACCTGGCACTGGCAAAGGACGAGGACCAGCGTCAGTTCCTCCTCCAGGTCGTCGAGGCGCACCGCCAGCGCTACCCTGACGCCCACAAGTCCACCGTGACTTCTGCAAACTAGGCAACAATGAGTGGGAGATGGGCGCCCATGAGACCCCCCCCATTGAGGGGCTAATACTCGAGTAGAGGGGGACCTAGCATACAATTCAACTACAAAGTACTGACATGCCGAAGATATCAGTTCCATCCAACGGCATTCCACAACGACAATTTTCAAAAAACGTACAACACTATCCAATGATTCACCCAGACGAGAATACAAAAGTACCCGAGGGAAGTAGTAAAAATTATGTGATCGCTCTCAAACTTTACAGGATTAGCTTTTATAGCTATTCGCACAATATCCGAGGATGCATTCATAAAAATTGCAAAATTTTAAATTTAAACCCAAATAAGAACAACCCCATATATATATATATATATATATATATATATATATATATATATATATATATATATATATATATATTTTAACTGGAAAATTATAAAATATACATTTTTTAACTAAAAAAGTATTTTTATTTAAAAATAGTGGCGGCCATCAAAACGAAAAAGATCCATTCTCCCTGCTCTTTTGTCTCCGAGTTTAACGCCACCCTATATAGTATATTGTAAGATATGACGACGTAATTTCAAACCAATACACAAAATTATAGCGACCTTAGTTTATAAAAAGAACAAGAGTAAGATTTCGAGAGCCGAGAAATTTCTAAAATAAGGCGCCATTAGTTGCTTAGCTGGCTGATTGTGAAGTTATATAGATTGGATTATAGTCCACGTTAATTTATTGTACGTTAATTTATTTTGTTTAAATCACTTTGTCTGATATAAATACCGAAATATTTAGAATTTGGATTAGTAATTTTCAAGTTAGAAATTATAGTAAAGTAAAATTAATTTTAGGTTTGCGGAACAGCGAATTTGCTGCGTCGCAGGGAGCATTTCGCGAAGTTTTTTTGTGAACGTCTTTACGGTAAACAATTAATAGTACTGTTTCAACATAAATGGTTATTTATATTGGACGTTGGAATTAATAATAAAGTTATGGTTATTTCTTTATATTTACGTTTGGTTTTACGTTGCTGCAACTCCTGAACCTTTGTGCATTGCACTGGTTGGAGGTTATCTTCATTTGAGACGTCTTGCATCTTGATGTAAGGCGAGATAATTTAAAAAAAGATTGTGTTACGGTTGAGAATTATTTAAATAGCGGACTTATCTTAATGTTTATAAATTATTATATATGTACAGTGTATGTCTAATGTAACGTTTATTTCAACTGTATTAGAAAAGTTGCGTTAAGAATTTAGTGTTAAAATATTTATTATTTATAGGCGTCGGGTTTGGGGCACGAGCTTAGAGTCTTCAAGATGAATTTTTCTGGAGTCCTTACAGTAAAACATCCTGAAGCTGGCTGTCTTCGAAGCAAGGTCGCGTTCGGGATCCCCTATTCCTGCTTGAGAATAATGACGGCGGTTTGGTAAAAGAGGCTCGATTAGAGCTGACTACTCTTTCGCATGTGATTCTACATATAAATGTTTCTTCAAATAAAGTGTAGGAAAAGTCTTTGCTCTTCGTGGCTTCAAGTCAATTAGGTTTATATTAGTGTAAATATTCAACGTTCACTTCAATGTACTAAAACAGAAAAAGTATCGTGAGAACTTGAAAAGAAGCGGCCTCAGTGATATTTACAACTTATATATATATATATATAACAAATCCAATGACAAGTATGAGCAAAATACGATTAAATGCCATTCAATTATTGAAAGAAGTCAAGTTAATGATCAAAAGAAACTTCAAGATATGGTCCTCATTATAAATACATGACAAAAATGAGTCTCAATTATCGGATATAAATTATTACTTATTAATCACTGGTCAACAACAATTTTGTCACAAGGTTTTGATGGGTGTTCTAAGTGTACGTTTTCATGCTGAATCTAAATATGAAATCAGATTTTTTCTATCAGGCTTAGTTTACTTGTGACGCTATGTTCATTTTTTCCTCATTTAGCATGATCACCGGATAAAAAAATAATAACATATTATATATAATTAAGTATATAACAATATTATAATATAAAACATTATAAAAATAATAAATATAATAATATATTATATTAATTAATATAACTATAATAAAATATATTAATATTAATATATATATGTTGTATTAATTTTTCTGTAAAATTAGTACAATTTATTCCTTTGGGGAGAAAGTTCTGATAATGCTGGCAGGATAAATTTGGTCGGAGCAGCAGACTGTGCAGGTTGAAACATGTTTGTACCTGTTCAGACATGAGCCTAGTTTCTGTGTGTAGAGCAGCTCCAAGTCAGTCTGCTTGTAAATGTCACAGTGTTAACAGCTAGTGTCTGTTGCTGCTTGTTAATTTTACACCAGTGTTGTATTCATATAGATGTTTTGTAATGCCGCGGAACTGTCTGAATCATCCTAATTCCTTTTGTTATGTATGTGGTGATCTAACTTTAAAATCCCAGAAACGTAACTTTACACCATTAGTAAAAAAATGCTATGAACTTTATTTCGGATGTAAAGTAGGCGATCAGGACAAGAGTTGGGCCCCTCACATTTGTTGTGTGACATGTGTAAGACTACTTACAGGATGGCTAAACGGTTCACGTCACATGCCATTTGCTATTCCAATGATTTGGAGGGAACCCAAAGATCACACAACAGACTGCTATTTCTGCCTGGTAAATACAAAGGGGATCACTTCAAAAACAAAGGGCCTTATGAAATACCCTAATCTACCGTCTGCAATGAGACCAGTTCCCCACAGTGCTCAACTTCCAGTACCAAATCCTCCTGAACATGTAAGTTTAAGTGATGAGGAATCAAACGTAGCTGTAGCATATCACGAGGAAAAAGATGAAGACATTTCTGATCCAACATTCCAGGCTACCTGTTCCTCCAATGAACCACATTTACTGTCACAAGGAGATCTAAATGACCTAGTTGGTGATTTGAAATTATCTAAGAAGCAGGCTGAACTTTTAGGTTCAAGATTAAAGGGTTGAATCTACTGCAACGTGACACTAAAGTTTGTTTTTTCCGCAGCCGCCATGATGAATTCAAAGAATGGTTCTCCCATGAAGATGGACTTGTGTTTTGTAAAGATGTTAATTCAGTCATGGGGGCTCTTGGTCATGAACATAACGTGGATGAGTGGCGATTGTTCATTGACTCCTCAAAAGTCAGCTTGAAAGCAGTCCTTCTTCACAACGGAAATAAATTTCCTTCTGTACCTATTGCACATGCTGCAAACATGAGAGAGTCATACGACAACATGAAGTTGCTTTTAGAAAAGTTTCAGTATCAGAAATATAAGTGGAATATCTGTGGAGATCGGAAGGTCATTGCACTTTTGCAGGGTTGCAGCTAGGTTACACCAAGTACTGTTGTTTTTTATGTGAGTGGGACAGTAGGGACAAGCAAAACCACTACGTTAAGAAGGATTGGCCAAAACGCACCTCACTTGTTCCAGGCAAGAAAAATGTTGTGAATAGTTCACTTGTTGACCCTGAGAAAGTGTACCTTCCTCCTTTGCATATCAAGCTTGGACTTATGAAAAACTTTGTTAAAGCGATGGATAAAGCGCAAACAGGATTCACATACTTGAGAAATAAGTTTCCCCGGATCAGTGATGCCAAGATTAAACAAGTTGTTACATAGAGCCACCACTGAAATGCAAAAAATTCGGAATTTTTCAGAATTTGACATTTGTAACCTTGTATAGGACCTTCAAACCCAAAATTGAGAGTGGCATCCACCCACATCTTGTTTGGCATCCTCAATACTATTTATCTAAGGTGGGTGCCTGCTATTAACAAAAAACGCCGTTTAGTTTTTTTCTAGAAGACACTTCAATTTTTGGCCGGCCCACTAGTAGATGTTCATAATGGTTAGGTTCAGTTCTTTACTTTTAATATTATAATTTCGACTGTACTGTTTGATTTGTTTACCTTCACCTCACATGTGTATGTGTTTTTCACGTAGATGCAACACCCTACCCCTCGTCTAGCCACTGTATCTGCTCTGTGTATGTTGTAGTCCAGCATTGCTATTTCAGTATCCCCGATGCAGTTTTCACAGCCTTTTTCGCATTTACATAAATGTGTTTCCGTTAGGCATATAATATTTATGCTGGCTTTGGTAGCTAAATTCCGTAAGTATTGTAATTTGTAGCCTGCATGGTCGGTATAGAGGCCTTGTATATTTGTGTATAAAACACTTATCGGGTTTCTAATTTCCGCGTTCGGTTTTCCTATATACTGGTCGTTTCCAGGTCGATGTCGGTTCCTGTTTGGTTTTATTGGTTGGGCTGCTGCATTTGGGAGAATTGGGGTTGCGGCCCTTGATACCACTGTGGTTGTATTATCGGTGGGTGGTATTGGATAGAGGGGTGATGTATGTAATAGTATGGTGAATGTATCTGCGGAGTCCTTTCTTTTCTTGTTAGTAGGGCCAGCTGCGCTTTTATCGTTTTCATTTCCTCTAAAAATGTTTCATTGCTCCTGTTGTTACTTCTAATTCGGATGTGACCCGTTCCTTCTCGTTCTCTTCTTTGCGTACCCTTTATGTGAAAATATGGGCACTCTATATTTAGGCATTTTTTCTCTGTCAGAGACTGTCTGCATATAGGAGGGTGGAAAAAGTGGCAGTTTGGTCACTTTTTGGGTGACTGTACGCATATGGCCCGTCGTTTAATCTCCTTACGAGTCCTATATGATTCAATTGCTTTCTTCTGTTCCGCCACCACTTCTTCCCTACTCAGTGATTTTTTTTTGTCTTCGGCGAGTTTTCATCAGTGTTCCTGGTATCTCTCCCTTTCTCTTTTGTGTTCTTGGTATCTCTCTCTTTTGCAGGGGATATTTCATCCTCTGAGGCTACTTTTGCACCTCCCTGTAGTGTGTTGACCCGCGCCTCGTTTTCGGTTGTGTCGGCGTTATCTGGGCAAAGCATGCATTTTAAGCCTGTGGGTTGGTCTGCTTCATTTCTGCAGTCTCAGAGC
The DNA here is from genome assembly GCA_023014485.1 of Bathynomus jamesi. Classification (NCBI taxonomy): domain Eukaryota; kingdom Metazoa; phylum Arthropoda; class Malacostraca; order Isopoda; family Cirolanidae; genus Bathynomus; species Bathynomus jamesi. Next base: position 914,714 of record JAJOZX010001237.1, on the reverse strand, counting down.
TGGAGCGCGGCGCATTCCATTAAGCATAATCCAACTTTATTTAACTTTCTGAGTTTGCAGCAACTAACACATTTCTTCGTATTATTTCCCATTCTTCCCTTTATTTATTTATTTTTTCCTTTTTTCCTTTCGGCTTCTCAAATTTCGTCTATGTAAAACTGACCCTTATGTTTATATCTTTTTCGAATTTCGTCTGGTGAATCTGTTCTGTAGGCCTAATGAAAAATCAAGAAAGCTGTTTTTCCGTTGGAGTTGTTTCAATTTTTGTTGATTTTTTTCTTTGTGCACGCTATATGACACCGGTTTTCACTTAATAAATTATTTTCGCGAATTCATTGCTACTTACACACACTGGTATAAGACAGAATTTACCGCTGAACTTATAAACACTAGTTATTTGGATATTAGACAGAGCGGAAACAAACACGTCCGTACACCACGAGGTAGAAACACCAAATTTTTGGCGACAGTAATAAAATTTCAAGAACGCAGTCATCACTGATTAATAATTTTTTATGATTTTTAGAAATATTTTAGGCGAAAGTTTTTCCAAAACTTTACAAATTCCCCTCTTGTATCGGTCTACAAATTCCCCTCTTATGTATCTCTACAAACACATGAAAAAGAAACGTTAAAGCGACTTCTTATATCTCCCCTTTTATCTCCAATTAAACTTTACCACACTTAAAATAAAGTCAAATTAAACTTAACTTTGTTTACGTTTCCAAATAAAAGATTCCCCTTTTTTCCTGTCTCGGAAACACTGTCTGCATAATAAAGTTTTTCTCACTTTGAATTAATGAATACGTGAAAACATTTTTTAAACTCTTACTTATTTCATTTTTATTTACGAGTGTAAGAACAAAATCATTAACTTACAATGAGTAAATAGATATTTTGTAACTCAAGAAATGCACTCATATCAGACCAGAAATAGATCAAAGCATGCTATTCTTCAATTTAGATTGTCATCTCAAAAATTATCCATTTTCATTGGATTAAAACTATGGAATGATTTAAATGCTTATATAAAAAAATACTGCGAATGTAAATTCACTTAAAACCAAGTCGAAATCTCAATTAATAATGGAATACCAATAAAAATCAAGTATTAAATATACATTACTCTATTACTTATTGATTTCTCGTCTAATCTAGGATTAAATGTACTGTACATTAATTATTTGTTACTGTTCATCTCTCGTATCTAATATTGATTTCTTTGTATAGTATCGTTATCATACATTCAATAGTAACTTTGTTTTATATGTACAATAATAATTTAAGATTAATACATACTCTAATAATTCTTATTCATGATTTATTTATTATTTTATTAATAACTACGTTTTATATTTAATTAAAAGCCCAGTAAAGCCTAAAGCTTAAGTGCCAAATAAAATAAAATAAATAGTCCAATTTTACAATTATTTATGTGAAAGCAAAACAAAATTGTAAAACTATTTATTTTATCAATAAAAGTTATCAAAAAAATGATTGTCAGTGTTAGTGCCCCATTAGTTTTGAAGGTGTGCGCGCGCTCCCTCAAGTTCCCTTTTCTTTGCATAAAGCTCCACCTTTTCAGTCGTTAAAATATCCGCAAACAACCTTCTCTTTCTCACATATAATGATTTACAGCTACACATTGTATACAATATATATGATTATATATATATATATATATATATATATATATATATATATATATATATATATATATACACACACACACACAATACATACATAGTATATAAAGAGAGAGAGAGAGGCAACCGGGCATAATGTGGTCGAGTGTGTGATAATTCATAGATGTAGTGGGATAAATATTTTGTGAGGTAACACTTCTCATACCTCAGAACACTAAAATTTAGATAAAAAATTATAAATATTTTCTACCGTGGTACAAAAAATGTTGGTCCTGATTAGGTTAGATTAGTTAGTTTAGTTAGGTTATGCTAAATTAGTGAGTACCTCACTATTTAATGACTTCACAGAAAACAACGTTCGAGCCTTCAATTGCCTCCCAAGCATTTATCACATCCTTCTCGGCTCGATGGCACTAAGATTAGATTAGGTTAGGTTAATTAGTTTTTAAAAATGTGGATATTAAAAAGTCGGTACCTCGAGAAGATACGCACACGTGTGTGTGTGTGTGTGTGTGTGTGTGTGAACGTCGAATGAATTAATGAAGGAATGTTCTGGAATAAATTTAATTTTTGGTTTAGCATAAATTTTATGACCAATTTATCATCAGACCGAAATTTGCATAAAGAATTGGCATCAATTATACACTGGGCAACAAAAAAAAAAAATTTTTCGTGTCCCAAGAATGAAAATACCTTATTCTTATAGTATTTTCTGTGCTGAATCCAAATAAGTTTGTAAAATTTCTCTATCAGGTCTGGTTTTTGTGTGACATGCAATTTAATTTTTAAAAACCCATATAGTTACATACTTATTAAAATATGATCGAAAAGACATACCTGTAGTTTAAAAAGTAGCTTGTTTTGATTTTCTGCTGTGCTTTGCCTCAGGCATGTCTCTCTTAAGAGTCCAGCAATAGTCAGCCAGCATACTGGGGCTCCATTTGCCTTGGTAACGGTTTTCCATGGCAGAAATATCCTGATGAAAACGCTCACCATGTTCGTCGCCATGTTTTTCCGGAAAAAAGTCCAAGTGAGAGTCCAAGAAATGAACCTTTAATGACATATTGCACCCCATTGCTTGGTAAGACTTAAGAAGATCTCCTACTATTTCAGGATAGTTTTCGGCCTTGTGATTTCCCAAAAAATTTCTGCAGACACTTTTGAAACTCTGCCACGCAGCTTTCTCAACTTCATTCAACTCTCCTTCAAATCTCTCATCTCTTAACAATTCTCTGATCTGAGGGCCTACAAAAATGCCTTCTTTAAAGGTGTATCATTAGCACATAAAGCATATTTTGTGATTTTATGGATAATAATTGAATGTAACTATGACTCTGGCTGTCTTTATTTCCATTAAAACTACATTTACATTTAGCATGCTGGGTGAGGTGCGCATGTGCCTACTACTACCATAGTACAAGTAATAGCATACTTTCACATGTTGAATATTTTCAATGCACTGGCTGGCCAGACATTGGTTTGGTATATGCAATTAAAAGAGTGCAGGCAGTGCCAGCTGGTAAAATAATAATAATAATAATAATACTTCTAAAGGATAGGTATGTTTCGAATTGTTTCAATATTTGTGGCTACTACATACTGCCATTCCCACTTGTCTTTGCAGATAGGGAGTTCATCAGCAATGGACCCTGTAGCTGTCATCAAGCGCAAGAGGAAACGTCAGGATGTCAGTGAGGATTGTTGCTTCTTCTGCCAAAGCAGCGCTGGTGACCTGCGCACAGCATTAGCAGAAGGAAAACAAGAACTATGGCTGTGGGCGATGAGAGAAAGAACCTGGGAGATACCTACTATCTTCATGTTTTACAAAGACTGGAAAGTCATTCCAAGGATGATTTCAATGCATTGGAACTCAAGTGGCATACATCATGCTACTCTTTATTCACCTCTGAAGGCAAACTCAAAAGGCTGCGAAGTCAACAGCAGACCATGGGTGCATCGGCGACCACAAAAAGTGCAGGCTCTCAGACTTTTCCCCCAAAGCGTAGACGTTCAACACCAGTGATTGACTGGACCATCTGCATGTTTTGCCAAAAGAAGACCACAAAGAAACTGCACAGGGTGGAGACAATGAAGAAGTCAGATGACTTGATCCAGCGTGCCAAACACGACCCTGTCATGAACATACCGTTGTCAGCGATGAGTGATGTGATTGTAGTTGAAGGCTGCTATCATCTGGCATGTTTGGTGACATTTGAGAGACGTACTAGAAAACAAGCGGTGTCAGAGGAGCAGCAAGGGCCTGAAAATGAGTGCATGACGAAGCTGTGCAAAGACTTGACAGTAGGCCTGTCTCGTGGTCACGTATACGACATGGGAGACGTCTGGGACAGATACGAGAGTATGTGTAATGACACCGGTATCACCGTGAAATACTCCAGAACAACGTTCTACGAAGATGTTCAAAGGCTGCTTGGATCAAACGCCAGTTATGTACGCCCATTGTCAAGGGGCCCGCTGCTGATTTACCCTGGAGAGAGCTAGATTTCATCATCTCCAAAGCACTGGCTAAGTCTTGTGAACAAGGTCCTGTCACCTCTGAGTCAGAGTCTACTGAAGATGAAGATGCTGATGTCCGCATGTGTGCCACTAGCAGCATATTCCAAGATATGGTACACGTGGCTCTGAAAGTTCGACAAGATCTTCTTGAAACTCCTGGACACTTCGAGACATAGCAAGGTCTTGATCAGGAACATGTTGATCGCGTCATACCCGACAGTCTGTACCTGTTTCTACGATTGCTCTTTGGGGGAATGGATGCTGTGGATGAGGGAAGTGAAGAGGACCAGACAGTGAAGCAGAGTGTGTGTAGCATTGCCCAGGATATAGTCTATGCAGTCTCCAACCGACGAATGTTGACACCAAAGCATGTGGGGTTGGGTCTTACTCTGCACCAAGCCACCCGATCAGAAGCACTCCCAGATCTGTTCCACGCGGCAAATCACACTATTGGTATCGACACTGTAAGAAGGATAGACACCACCATCGCTCAGAACATCCTGGAGAGGTATGCTGAGAATGGATGTGTCTACATCCCTGACACCATCGTCAAAGAATGATTCACTGCTCTTGTGACAACATAGATGTCTTGGAGTCAACTTTAGACAGGAAGAACACCTTCCATAGCACTCAACTGGTGGTATGGCATAGAGGCCCCCCTCCACAGCAGAGTCATGGCCAAAAGGGTGGCAAGCACAAGAGATCGAAATCTATCAAACCTGATGACCTACAGGAATTCCAAAGGCTGGACCAGGCTACCCTCCCATCTGGCAAGAGGCCATCTCCTCCTGGCTACGACAGTGACATAGACGACTTGTCACATGAACCTGAGAGGGACCGGGCACGTGCCAAGGACTTGGCCTGGGTGGTGTCACGCGAAGTACATCATCACTGCTGATCAGCCTCTGTACAGCAGGGGTAAGGATTATAGTGTTGAAAAATAATCGAAACTTTACAAACCGGTTTTTAATCGATCTGTTTTTGAAAACCAGTTTTAACCGGTTATGACCGGAAAGTATAGTAATTTTTAAAAGCCACAATTGAAAGGTACTGACTTTCTCTTAACAAGCATAGCTTATCGCCTATTTTTTGGTCAAAAGAATGCAAAAATGCAGTATCATATGTATGCATATGAATAAGAAAATGACAACTTTGACATATTTTATTTTAGCCAAAATAATACATTATTCAAACAATTTAGATTTGAAATAATTTTTTAAAATAAAACATCTATACTTAGAAAGAAATAAACTTCTTTTTGTAAAAAAATTATAAAGAATAAAAATAAAATTTCTCTCTATTTTGGAAAAAACATTGAAATACAATTTTTTAATAAAAAAAACTTTACCTAGAAAACAGAAAATTGACTCTTCGTGTAAGAAAAAATATATAAATTAATTTAGATTTTATCCCTATTTTGGAAATGACATCTTAAGAAACAAAGGGCATTAAGGGTCTTACACTGCGAATAGGGCTTTAGTCGACTGACTCTACACTACAGCCTACATGATGAGACAAACTGAAGATCGAGTTGCCAGATAGGCAAAAATTATACTGAAGAGCAGTTGCCAGTTTGTCACAATTTAACTGAATAGGTAATGTATTCGAAGTTATTTTTTGTGCGCTGTAGCGCGTAGCTGCACGTTCGCGCAAGTTTGAGCCAAATAAAAATCAATCGATAAAACCGGTTTTTTCTTTCGGTTTTCGATTTTTAGGGGAATTTTACAAACCGGTTGAAAAACGGTTTTTACAAACCGGTTTTCAACACTAGTAAGGAACTAGTCTGGGCAAACTCGAAATTTGCCAACGTGGTCTTGCTCATGGGAGGCCTCCATATCTGCTTCAACTTTCTGAAAGCTATTGGTCAACACATGGAAAGTGTGGGACTCGATGACTTATGGACAGAGGCAGGTGTGTACGCGGCTAACACCACTGAGACAATGCTGGACGGCAAGGCCTACTACCGAGCTGTGAGAAGTCACCAGCTGACGTATGAGGCACTATGGCGCATCAAGTGGCAGATGTTTGAGTCATGGCCGGCTGCAACTGGCAACGGAGATGAGAACGTCAACAGCTTGCCCTCAATGTTGCTTCGCTTTTCAAAGACAGAGCTGACATAGATGAGATGCGCGACGCTGTTGACAACTTCTCAGCATTTTGGCAGATGAAAAATTCCACAGTCTCATGGAGGAATTCAATGACCAGCTCTGAAAATCCCAACTTCATGCTGTGGTCATCCTACACGGAATGGTAGAGATCCTACTGGCCTTCATCAGAGCTCAAAGAGATGGCATGTGGAGTCTCCACATAGAAGCCTTTGCTGCAATGCTGCCTTGGCTAACTATCTATGACCACATAAACTATGCACGTTGGGGGCCGGTCTACTTGGCTGATGTGAGAGGTCTTGAGAAGTCAGCACCAGAAGTTCATGCAGAGTTCTGTAATGGGAAACTTTGTCGTCAAGAGGACGGCGAAGCGCTTCAACCAAGTTCCAGCTGATCAAGCAACCGAATGGATAAATCGTACGTGCAAGATGCACAATGGTATCATCGGCATCACAAAAAATGACCAAGCAAGAGACAGGTTCTGCATCCCATGGTCAGAGCTGTCACGTATCTCTCACAACACAAGATGCCTCTTCAATCTTCAAGATGATGATGGGGAAGCCACCTTCACTCGGGTTGACAGTCTGCCTTCTCGCACTAGGCGTGATGCTCATGATGTCATGAAGCTAGTTCAGCAGTTGAAGCAGTTTGGCGTCTTCAGAGTTCACGTGAGTGTAGCAGGAGATACAGATGCCGCCACTAACATCCCACTTGTTTCACTGGCAACCAAAGACACTGCACCCACAGATGTTGTGGAGAACCTGCTGATAGCTCAGGATCGAGGAAAACAGCATGTAATCGGCTTCATGAAGGAAAGACTGATTGAACAGATCTACAGAAGCTTAGGCTAACAAAGACCCTAAGATCCATTCTAAGGTTAGCCCGAGAGAAAGAAGAAAGTAAGGGGTTAAAAGAAGAGAATAAGGGGTTAAGTAAGTAGCAAAACCTATCACTCGTGGGTTAAAATTCATTCAGAAAGAGAGAAAGAAAGACACCATCACCATCCACCGGCCACTGCCGACAAATCGGAAAAATAGTCGAAGAGAATACTTCCAGTTGTTGCAGACCAGTCTTCCACTCCATAGGCAGGTAGAGGATGCAGCCCACTCTGCCGGAAAGGGGTGAAAGATGAAAAGAAGTAAAATAAGAAAGCATTACAAACCATGCAACACATTTTTAACTCAAAGAACAACACATTCTTAACTCAAAGCAACACATACCTCCAGCAGTTGCAGACCAGTCCTCTACTCCATAGGGAGGTAGAGGACGGAGCCCACTTCGCCGGAAAGGGGTGGAAGATGAAAAGAAGTAAAATAAGAACGCATTACAAACCATGCAACACATTCTTAACTCAAACACTATCATACCATGCAAACTACAGACATGCAAAAAGGAGAGAGAGAGAGAGAGAGAAAAAAAAGTATAAAGAATAACAAAAAGTGGATTAGTTTACGCTCCGAGCTACACCTAAGTTCGTGTTAGTCTATTTTTTTTTTTTTTTTTTGCTGGCATCCCACGTTGGCATGTCACAAGCTGGCATTATCGTCAACAGACTCATCCTCGATCACCACCCCCAGAGCTCCTGTTGCTAATTGTTTTATTATATTAAACAACGTTAATAATTTTAACGAGGGAGAAAGGGGAAAGCTCAGCTCAGAGGGAGAAGGGGGAGGCTCAGCTCAGAGGGAGAAGGGGTAGTGTTTTATTATTATATTAAACAATGTTAATATTTTTAAAATGCCTATCTAAACGGTTCTTAAACATATTAACGCTGGTAGAGTTCACGACGGGCGCGTGAAGATTATTCCATTTATCAATCACTTTAAACGTAAAGAAGTTTTTAGCGATATTAGTAATGAAACGTCTGCCACGCAACTTAAATCCGTTATTACGAATATTGCTATTATCGAAAGTGAACAGTTTGTCAAAATTTACGTTATCGATGTTATTACTATTTTGAAAATTTCAATAAGCTCCCCCCTTAATCTCCTAGTTTCGAGTGAATGCAAGTCTAACTCTTTAATCCTATCTTCATAAGGCTTGTTGCGCAATGACGGAATTAGTTTCGTGGCACGACGCTGAACTCTTTCTAACCTATCAATATCCTCACGCAAATACGGGCACCAAAACTGAACAGCATATTCCAAATGAGGCCTGACTAGGGACTTGTAAAGGGGCAATATAATATTCTTCGATTTAAATTCGAAATTACGCGCTATGAAGCCTAACATCCTATTAGCTTTAGCGCAAGACTCCAGGCACTGGTTCCTAACTTTTAAATCTTTAGATACGCGTACACCTAAATCTACTACTTCGTCAACGCTCGCTAACTCTCCATCATCCATCGTGTACGTGTAATTATTGTTACGAGAATCTATATGCAAAACTTTACATTTGTCTACGTTAATTTGCATCTGCCACTTATCCGTCCACTCCATAATCCTATTTACATCGTCTTGGAGCCTATTTCTATCGTCCTCGTTAACAACCTTACCGCCTATTTTAGTATCGTCCGCGAATTTTGACACGTTACTAGTCAAATCTACATCTATGTCGTTAATGTAAATTACGAATAGCAATGGGCCTAACACTGAACCCTGTGGGACACCGCTACCTACATCCAACCACCCCGATTCATTACCATTAACAACGACCCTCTGTCTCGTAGCACGAAGCCATTCCTCTAACCAGTTAGCTACCTGACCGCGTATACCGTGCGCTTTAACCTTCGCAATTAATCTTCTATGCGGAACTGTATTGAACGCTTTTTTAAAATCTAAATAAGTAACGTCAGACGCTCTATGCCTATCGTATTCGCGCACTATTTCGTTATAAAATTCTAACAAATTAGTTAAACAAGATCTATGGCGTCGAAACCCATGCTGACTACTATTAATCAAATCGCGACTTTCTAAGTGTTCGATGATACGATCCCTAACTACAGATTCCAAAAGTTTAACGACAATTGACATTAAGCTAATGGGCCTATAATTGCTAGCTACTGCGCGGTCGCCTTTTTTAAAAATGCTTCCATGAAACGATGAAGAAACATTGGTCGAAAACCTTCGCTGATGTGTACAGAGCTACAGTTTCCACCAAGCAGAACATGCAGAAGACCTTCAAAGCTGACAGAAAGCTACTACAGCGGCTCCTGAATGCCATGGTGGAGATGGTCAACATCTTGAAGCATGAACTGTCCCCAGTCCTATTTAGTCTGGTGAAGGCAGGAGGAGAGATGAATTCAACATCGAAGTCTGAGCTGATGAACATCCTGATGGCTCAGCAGACCATAAGCTCAAACGTTCCAACCTCTGATTTGAAGACCTGTGTGATGATAGATAGCCATTCACTCATCCAAGTTCTTGGCAAGCCTGGCGGCTGTCGGACATTCGGCGACTATGCTGAAGTGTTCTTCAAGGCCGTGACGAGTTATATTAATGAACACACAACAAGAGTTGATGTCATCTTTGATCGGTACGCAGGGGAAGGATCGATCAAAGCAGTTACTAGGACAAAGCGTGCAAGCAAGAAGAAACCGATTCGGAGTCATTGATGGCCCACAAGTTCCACTGCCTGAAGTGTGGAAAAACTTTATGGCCCTGGATACAAACAAGGCTGACCTAGCCTTGTTTCTGTCTAACGTCATCACTGAGAAGGGCAGAGATCTTCAAGAAAGATGTCAGCTGGTGACATGGGGTGGCTTCTCTGAAGCCACTGAAGTACGGTCAACCAGGCAACATGACGTTCCACTGCATAGCAACCATGAAGAGGCGGACACCAGGCTCATCCTTCACTCATGTGATGCAGCGTCCCAGGGCTATGAACGAATACTGGTAGTGTGCAGAGATACTGATGTAATGGTGCTGCTGATTCACTTCGTTTGCACCAAGGTCGCTGAAGTGTGGATGCTGTGCGGAACGGCCAAGAACCGAAAATGCTACCCCGTGGACGATGTACTCAAGAGTTTGTCGCCCCCCCGTCAGGGGCAACCTGGTCAGCTTCCACGCTTTGACCGGGTGTGACACAGCCTCGTCCTTCAGTTGTAGTAATGCCTAGTCAAGAATATTAATTTTTGTTTAATTAAGATTATAATGTTTAATATAAATTGTTTACTAATAATTGTGAATTTACGATAAAGTATGTTTGTTAGATTGTAATTGTTTAAAATTGGAAGAGTTGGCAATCTTGAACAGAGGCCCAGAGAGCGGACTACCCCGAAAAAGAGCCAGTCATTCAGGCGGCGCTGGGCCCGTAAGGTGTTTTGGTGGGGCCATGTAACCTTAAAATGAAATTAATTGTTTTGTGCCCCTCTCCGACGTAAAATTATTATAGTAAAACCCCCCAGCTCGCGTCCCCCCGTTTAACTAAACCATTTTCGGAATTAAATAAAGTGTTAACAAGCGTTAAAAAGAGTGTCAATGACCCCCCTTCCCCCTTTGTGTTGTAAGGGCTTTCATAGTCTCGGCGTGGCTACCATGAATTTATACGGTACAGTGAAAACGAGTGTACAGAGAAAGCAAGCGATAAATGGAATAGCGAGTAAAAAATAATGAAATATAATTAATAAATGAGGTAAACACTACATTTTTGGTGGCAGCTAACCTTATTAAATTGTTATCAATTTAATAATACGAACCCATGCACTCCGTTCTTAAAATAGGCTTATGCAATATTTTTTCGTGTCTGATAAATAGGAATTCAAAATTTGTGCGTGTGTTCTTTCGACTAATCACGATCGTTTTCACGTTCTCCGTATAAAGAAAATTAGTAGATATTCTGTTTCGCTACCCGTTTTAGATTATTTATCAAATTAAGCAAAAATTCATTGTAAATGTAAATTCTGAGTCGCGTCGCTTCAAAAATTTTCGCGCGTCAAAATTTGTTGTTTGAGATGGAGTCTAGAGACTCAAAACTTCTTTTAGTCGTTGCGGAGTCGGTTTTTCGTTGGAGTCAAAACATTTGAGTCTGACATTAAATTTCAGAGTCGTTTGGTTCCTATTTTGTTAGCTTTCGTTCAGCCCGTCGGAGAGTGATATTTCAAATTGTTCGTTGCTGCCGATGACTCATTCTTTTCACTTTATTTCGTTCACTTTTTCTCCTGTCCTCAAACCTACCTACGTTTGTGTCTTTTTTGTGTTTAAACTTTGGGAATTAGTAATAATTGTGATAATATAATAATAACGATTAATATAAAAAATTTTTACACTGAATTTGTATGTAAGTGAATTATGTTAATTTAAATACAGTGTGATACACATTTTATACAGTCCTTTAAAAATGTTTGAGCGAAAATTTGTATCGCATTTCTTGGTATATATACATATATAGCATTGTAAGACATTTCATGAACGTGATAAAAGTTTTCGGGATTCATTAGTAGATTTTTGAAGATTATATTTCGATTGGTTGTATATAATGATAGGTTTATTTTATTGTTTATGTAGGTTTACGGGCTTTTTGCTTCGCTTCGCGCTAAATAGGATTAAGTTACATTTTAAGGGACAGTCGAAAAATAATCTTAAACATAATAATTTGTCAGATTATAGGCTGGCCGTATAGGATTGTGTTAGACTTCAAAATAAGCTAAATTGGTTTAACTGAAATAGAGAAATTGTGTCGTGAAATTTTCTATAAATTCATTTTTTTTTTTTTTAATGTTATATACTCAATAATTATATACTTACATATAAACTTATACGTATATATTACTTATATATATTTATATACTCATAAAATTTGGTAGGTAGGCTGATTTATCTATTTTTTTCCGTTCCTTTCGTTCATTTTCACGACAATTCCGACTGATATTTTGTAAAATGGCTATTGTATTGTACTAAAGAAAGATTTCTTGTAGGCCTATCGTTAAATATTGTTCAGATATTGACCATCACTACGGTATATGTCTATTGAGTATTAAATTCTTATAGTTATTTAATAAAATTTTAATTGGTTTAACATAAATAATCATAGGATTTTTTTTTAATAAGCACAAATGTTATGCATAAAATTCTAAATTGTTCTTTCCGCGCGTAACATTGAATTTATTAATTACACAGCTCAACAAAAAAATTTTTTTGTTTCGTGGCCAAGGAAATTCGTACGAATTTAGGGTATTTTGGGGTTGCTGAATTCCAAAATGAAAGTAGTTTTTCCGATTTGGCTCTAGTTCTTGAGATAATGAATACCCTCAATTAATAGGAAACGTAACCATAACGCGTGCATATGGGAAACTACCGGAACATTCTAGATGGTGAGACCGAATAAAATGCCATTATGTATTTCATGTGTTTACTTTTGTATGATTTGAGACAATTTCAATGCGATTTGTAAGTAGGCTCCGCCTGAACATTAAATTTTTTGCATTTTTACGTGTTTCAATGGGGTACCAATTATCTCACAAATTAGAGCCAATCTAGCAAAACCGATGTCATATTCGGAATCAGCACCACAACGTTACCCCAAAATCACTCTAATACCGTATGATTGGCAATAAAATGAGTGTTGACTAGTGTTATAGGTCTAAAAGTGCGGCAGTAAATTTTATTTTTATTTTGGGGGCCTATGTGAGTTACGGTACACATATTTTACAAAATCTGGATATTATAATTTTTTTTGAATTACAGAAATTTGTGTAGAAAATTCTTTTCATATATTGTTTCTTTACGTTTTATAGATTCATTTAATTTTATTTTTATAGGTATGCCGATTTTTATTTGTCTTTCCAGTTCAATGACAATGGTAAAATTTTTATTTGGAATTTAGATTGTATTGCAAAAAGGATGTTTTGATTTGATATTTTAATTTGGGTATTAGAAATGAAAAATGTTCTTTTTTTTAGTTCGAGCGTTTGCATAGAAAAGATTATAAAATTATGTCAGGATATAATGCAATTTCATTCGGTTAGAGATATTTGTATAGAGGTTCGCTTACAAACAAAGTGACCGCTCTCAATTATGCAATGTTTTGTTTTTGTTTTTGTTTACAGTAGGTTGCGTGTATTTGTGAGTGCATATTATCTATTCTTTAGTATAACGATGCAAATTTGTAGTTTCACTTGGAAACGATAAATTACTGGGATTTTTGTGATTTGCAAACCATACTGGGGTTTCTGTTGAAGGAGAGAGTTGTGTCTCAGATGTAATTTGTGAATTGCGAGTTTGATTCATATGAAATTTAGCGTTTCAAGTTGAAATTACTGTATTAAAATAATTTTCGGTAGTAGTATTTAAATTTGTAAAACTTTTTAATAACTGTTTTGGAAAATTGTTGTTTAAACCTTCAGTCGGGTGTACTAATGCATTTAAAACATTGGCTCGAGTGTTCACTCGGAAATGGAGGCTTCTAGATAGCCAGTAACGTTTTTGTGGCGTCTTAGTGTGCTACCCCGCAAAGGGCAAGAGGGTTCATGATTGTTAGAGAAGTGATGACATGAAGCTTCTGGGGTTCATTTTTGTCTTTTGTATTTAAAAGTATTGATGTGATTTCTGATGGTAGTTTGAACAATAATATTTCTTAAATTATACTAACAGTTACTATGTATGGGCGCTTTTATATTTATACTGTACAATTTTGTTTCGTACGATTTATGACTTATCTTCGATGTAACTGCCATAAGTGACCTTATTGGTAGCTAGATGTGATTAAATTTTTGCGAAATTTTGAGATTTGTCATTTTTTTTTCCGTGAATTTGGCCAGAGCAAATGTGTAGTTATTGTTTCAAAGTGAACTGTCGAGAAAATTCGGTAAATTAAATATTAAATGATAAGCAGTACAGAAACACGTTTCGAATAAACTTTTTTTTTCAAAATTTCAAAAGGCTCGGTTTGGAGGCAACCAAGTTGAATCCGAGTTCCATCCATTGAGTTTAGTCGACCGGATAGGTGATCGATCACCAATGATGAGAGAGAGAGAAGAGAAACCAAAGGCGCAGGGACTTCGCGCAGGATGGTTTCGGAAGAGAAGAGACAGAAGAGAGAAACCGGATGCGCAGATTGGCGCAGGACAGTTTCGATCGAAGATGGTCTACTGGTATTTTTCGGGCAGTAGCTGGTCACGCTGCTTGAGTGCTTCGCTAAATATGTGTTTTAGCACGCGGTAGGCAAGCCACGAGAGCTTGAACAGGTGTCTAAGACTGTACTGTCCATACAGACATACAGTAAGTTCGTTGGGAAACGGCCTACGGCGGAGTGATCGTTTGATTGTTGCCAGTGGAAGAGTCTTTCAGCTGGACGTAGGAAGAGCAGCGTTCACCGACAAAAGTGGAGATGAGACAAGGCGAGTTTCTTCATCGACTTTTAGAATTGCAAATTCCGTCCAATTCCGGCGCGTGGTCCCGCTTTCAGTATATTTCCCCCCCCTGATCCTTTTAGAATTGGACGTCTCTCTTGTTTTTTTTCCCCCGCCATTTGGAGAGAGAGTGGAACCATTAAAGCGTGCTACCCTGTTGCATGTTGATTGATGCAATCCCTTGCATTCTAGCGAAGTGAGCAGGAGAGCTGCGATTGAAAATTGAAGAAGTCCGTTGTCAGCGTGCGGATTGTGATCTAAACAACGTCCAGCAAATTAATGTACTGATTATGTAATGAAATTATAAGTGAAAGGGTGCGATTATTGCCCATATTTGTTGCGTTTTTCGTGAAATAGTATGTGCGCTCTTGGTCAGTATTTTATGTAAACTTTTTCTTATTTTTTCTAGGTTGCCCTGATAGTAACTGTATAACTATACAAATAATTGTTTCAAATGTAAAGCGATCTTTGATGAGAAATCGCTGGAATAGATTGTGAACTTGAAATTTGTGTAACCAATGTTAAGAAAATTGTCCGTTATTTTTTAGTATGTATAGATTAGTTACAGGTTGTAAATTTGATTATTAGGGTGAAATGTTATTTTATGCAAATGTTGTGGAAATTATAAAGTTGCTTTCGATTTTATAATATGATACAAAATATATGATGTGTGAAATTTGTCATTCTAATTATTTCTTGTCTATCTCAACTTTGAATTTGTTAAAGAAGAAAAAAAGAAGAAGAAAAATATATAACTTTGTTGAATAAATTATTAAATTTGTTAAAGGATATTAATAAGTTTTCCTAGTGAAAACTTATTTTCAAGGGGGTGATGCGAGTGTAGTAATGCCTAGTTAAGAATATTAATTTTTGTTTAATTAAGATTATAATGTTTAATATAAATTGTTTACTAATAATTGTGAATTTACGATAAAGTATGTTTGTTAGATTGTAATTGTTTAAAATTGGAAGAGTTGGCAATCCTGAACAGAGGCCCAGAGAGCGGACTACCCCCAAAAAGAGCCAGTTATTCAGGCGGCGCTGGGCCCGTAAGGTGTTTTGGTGGGGCCATGCAACCTTAAAATTAAATTAATTGTTTTGTGCCCCTCTCCGACGTAAAATTATAGTAAAAGCCCCCAGCTCGCGTCCCACGTTTAACTAAACCATTTTCGGAATTAAATAAAGTGTTAACAAGCGTTAAAAAGAGTGTTAATGACCCCCTTTCCCCCTTTGTGTTGTAACGGCTTTCATAGTCTCGGCGTGGCTACCATGAATTTATACGGTACAGTGAAAAAGAGTGTACAGAGAAAGAAAGCGGTAAATGGAAGAGCGAGTAAAAAATAATGAAATATAATTAATAAATGAGGTAAACACTACACAGTGGTCATGGAAAAAGAAGTGTTGGAAGGTGTTCAGTGACCACCCACTCCTGCTGCAGGAGATGTTGAGAAGTTTGTGTGTCATTTGTGTGGCACCCCGGAATAACACACAGCTGATGACGCCAGAGTTCACCTTTTTGGTAAGGCCAAGAAGACTTTGGAAATGCTCCCACCGACAAAGGATGCCCTGGAGCTCCACGCCAAGCGGGCAAACTATCATCAGGCCAAAATATGGCTCCAGGCTGACAAAGAGCACGTAGATGTTGAAGATCCGGTGGACACTTCAGCCTGGAAGTTGGAAGCCTCCTACCAGTGTGGACAAGACTTCCTCCAATCCCTGAAGCCTGCCTGGAGCTTGTTGCTTGTGGTTGCAAGAAAAAGTGCAAGACAGCTAGATGCAACTGCTTCAGGAAAAGGATGAAGTGTACGACAGCTTGTGGTTGTGACGTGACGACAGCGGTTGCTGTAACCCAGCTGGACAGTAGATCTATGTCTCTCTTCCGGGCTGAAATCGAGAGAAGCTGGAATGTGCTGTAAGGAACTAATAACTCTGTTCTTAAGTGATTGCAATCCACACAATTGTGACTGTCAGTTCACCATTTTGGTGCTGTTCATCAAGAAACGTGAACTTGTAGATGTTACTAGTGTGTAAACTGTATAGTTATGGGGCTACATTTACTGCTTTGTGATTTAGTTGTGATAATTCTGTTACTGTGAGTACTTAATTCATGCCATCAAACTTATTAGGCACTAATCATGTTAAAATAAATTGTTTTGACAAACAGATTTGCTCAATGTTTTTTTTTCGCCAATTAAAATAAAAAATCAAATTTTTAGTACAATTTCGGTCGTGATTAACTTGAATTTGACCTTGAGTTGGTAATTCGGATGGAATAAGCGTGTCATCATACTTCTTTATCACTAAGTGTGGCAAAATGAAACATTTGGTCAAACCAATTGGCTCAGAATATTTTTTTAAAATTAAACTTAGAAAATATAATTTTTTGCACAGTTTGACCTTGAAAATGACCTTCAAAGCCAAAAGCGAGAGTGGCATCCACCTGCATTTTATTCCTCACCCACAGGTACATTGATTTAGCATGGGTGCCAGCTATTAACAAGAAACGCCGTTCAAAGTCGATTTTTGAATTTTGGCCGGTCCACTATACAGCCACCAAACATCACAAAAAGTTAATTCCAATTTGCTACAAATGAAATAGAAAACATATTAAAATTACTTGAAATTCCAGCAACAAATATTCTAATTTTCGGAGACTAATTCCCCATTCATAACATGGAAGAAAAATGAAGTTATATATATGAGAAGTTTCATTGCAACATGACAAAAGATGATAGAACCCAAGCAACAATGCTATTAGATATTATGGAACATTACGCCCTTACTTAGGAAATCTGTGAAACTAACAGAAAAGAGAACATTTTAGATTAATCTTGACAAATAACAACGAATAATAATAAATAAAAAGGTAACGCACACAAAGTTCTCCGACTAACCTCATCGACATAAAATTGAAGTTAGCACCCAGAGGTCCGAAAACGCATCCCAGAGTGTCAGAAGGAATATTTGAAGGCTTAAACATAAATTCAAAGAAAACAAATTGGGAAAACGTAAATAAAGATTTAAAGGCAATTGGGAATTGCTACTTCACGAGAAGACTCCACAAGAAATACTATGTATAATAGAGACTGAAACCAAACCTATAATACTGAAACATATTCCAGAGAGACAGAAAAGAAAACGTAGCAAGCTCGAGAAGAAAATCAGGACACTATTCAGACAACGGAGACAAATAGTAAAACATCTCCACAGATGCAGAACTGATGCAAGGAGACTCAAACTAGAAAGGAAAATAGGCGAAATACTGTAGAAATGGACCTAAAGTAAACATTCATACATAAGAAAACAAGGTAGCAGAAAACAAACAATAACCCAAAATACTTCTACACGTTTGCGGAAAGGAAAATGCAGTGTAAGGAGAGTATTGGTCCGTTGTTAGACGGGGAGGCCAAATACACAGATGATCCGAAAAAAATAAGCGAAATGCTTAGGGAACAATTCATCTCTGTGTTTAGCACCCCTAAGTCTGGAAGTAGAAAATCCCGTGGCCGGACAGTTTGCCTACGGACAGTTTGCCTACTGGACATTATGCCTACTGGACATTATGCCTATTGGACATTATGCCTATGTGGTATATTTATCCTTACCTTATTTAACTTATTTAACTTATTTAACTTCAGATTCATGCAAAAGAATTAATTCAAAATTAAAATGTGTTGTTGCCCTTAATAACATAAATGTCTGAAAATATATCAAGTAAGAAAGGGAAACAGAAGTTTTCACATAATGGATATTTGTATGTGTTTGATAAATGTAGCAAGCGCGACCCTTCGTTACTTTTTTGGCGGTGCGAGCAAAAGAGTCAGTGTATTATAAGGTGTATATATAATATGGGTACTTTTCCGTTATCTGCCCCATTGACGATTGGTTAGGTTCAGTCATGATATTTTCATTAAAACTATCAAAAATATCACAACTTAACCTAACCAATCGTCACTGCCCGGTTAGGTCAACTGTACGCCCTTGACGTAGGCAAATTGTCCGTAGGCAAACTGTCCTAGCGCCGAAAATCCAGACGAATTTTTCGAAATAGATACAAATCAGCCAAGAAGAAATTCCGGCACAAGCCTATTAATAGACTTCGAGTTCTCGGAAGGAGATGTAATTAAGGCTTTGTCACAGATGCGAGACAATTCAGCGCCAGGGCCAGACACATGGAGTGCCACGTTTCTGAAGAAATGTAGAGAGAATATTGCCAAACCGCTATACTTACTATGGAGGAAATCACTTGACACAGGACAAATTCTACTCACATTAAAGAATGCGAACATTACCCCCGCTATTTAAAGGTGGTAACAGAGCAATGCCCAAGAATTATCGGGGACAAAACAGAGATGTAATATATACGGAATTTGCTAAAGTCTTCGATAAATGTGATCATGGAATCATAGCACACAAATTTAAGAATACAGGAATTACTGGAAAGCTAGGAAGATGGATATTTAATTTTTTTGACGTAAAGAACACAAAGAATGATGGTAAATGGAGTTAAATCGGAAGTCTCGGAAGTCATGAGTTCTGTCCCACAAGGGACAGTATTAGCTCCCTTGTTGTTCATAATAATGATTGCAGATACTGTATTGATGCAAATACTAAGGACAGTACTATATCATGTTTCGCAGATAACACAAAGATATGTAAAGAAATATTGAACGATGGTGACAGGAAAATTACAAAACGACACTGAAACATTATTCAAGTGGGCAGAAGACAACAATATGAAGTTCAACGAAGAAAAATTCCAACTTCTAAGATATGGTGATAACAAGGAGCCGCAGAATAAGAGGTACAAAACTCTGCAAGACAAACAGATAACACCAAATCCACAAGTCAGGGATCTGGGAGTAATAATGTCGTCGGATACAGAATTCAGAGAGCACTACAAATCAAAATTACAACACCAATAATTGAGTATTACTCAGTACTCAAAAGCCCATACAGAAAACGAGGCATTGCGAACATTAAAGCTAGACAAAGGACTTTTACGTCTAAGATAGAGGAAAGGGAAGGTGACGACTACTGGTCTCGACTACATTCCCTGAAACTCTACTCTCTCGAAAGAAGGTGAGAGCGGTACACAATAATATACACATATGGAAAATACTTGATGGCTTTGTCCCTAACTTTAAAAATGAAATAGAAACAAACTGAAATGAGAGAAGAGGCAGATTTTGTACTGTCCCAGCTGCGGTGGGACAGGGGGCCATGAAAACGAAGATGGAAAATATTCTCAGAATATGAGGCCCGAAGCTTTTCAATTCTCTACCAAAAGAAATGAGGAATCTCCAGCACACCGACCTGAATAACTTCAAGAACTAGCTGGACAGATTTCTGTGCAAAGTCCCTGACCAGCCATGCGTGGCTGGCTACGAGGGCAGGAGGAGATCAGACAGCAATTCTTTCCTTCACCAAATCCCGCATATGAGGCGGGATGCTGCAGAGGAGTCGACCGTAGGTCGATCCTGAATCGTCGTTCGAACTCGCATAAAGTAACAAAGTAAAAAGAATAAAATATTAAAAGAAAACTAGGATGTTACCAATTTGTAATATTTTATGGTTTTTAGAAATGTTTCTAGGCGAACTTTTTTCAAAACTATACCATTCAGTATAATTGTTTTGGGTTATTTAACTTCTTGGGTAACGTCAAAGGTTATCGGGCGACGGAGGAGGCCTGCGGCTTTACGTGGGATCCGAGTCATCTACGGATTGCTACATCATCTGAACGTAGAGGACGGTCACCCATCCAACTAATGAACAGACAAAGTCGTTTAACCTTGCTGATTGAACGGGAAGCGGTGTTGCGACGTGGCCACGTCATGCAGCCCACCACAGTGTGTGTGTTTGTGAGCGCGCGCAAAATGGACCTATACCCATCTGGTCGACGAGACGAAACATTGCCCTCTGAAAAACTAACAACCTAACCTATCCTATCCTATCCTAACCAAGCTTAACCTAACATAACTTATGCTAACTTAGTTTAACCCGCAATAACTTGTCGATTTTGTCACGCTGATCAGATGTGTTTACTGTTTAGCCCGCTACAAGATACCTTTCAAACTGCGCAGCCATTTGAGAGTTCTACCGTATGGGAAGAGGAACAGGTTTGTATCTCCTGATAACTTTTTAGTTTTAATTATGTTATTATTCGATCTTCAATCTTCGTCCAAGAGTGAGAAGCCCGAAAGTGGGAATCTCGAAAGATGCGATTCTCAAATCGATCCATTCCCATTGCCAGTTTGTTATATTTTTAATTGAAAATACCCTTCATTTTTCCATCGCTGTTCCGAAATCTGGAATTCCCTTTTCGAGCATTCCCAATTTCGGGCCGTGACTGGGGATGAAAATGGTGCCAAGTGTGAAGTAATCACTTCGATACATACATAATGCTGAACTCCATTGACTAACTTGATTACTGTTGAGGCATTACAACGAGGACATGGCACTAATTTTGGCACGAGATCGCAGGCACGTTATTTGTTGATCCCATTAAGGTTAATGCTCAAAAATCGTCTGACACGGGCCCCTGACACTAATGAATGCCCCTCTTCCCAAACTTCGACCCACTCCCCCGACATCATTATCAGTAATTTCGGGCCAAAATTTGCTACTTGTAAGAATTAAAAACAATTGCTTTAGCTTTGAATTCAGAAAATAAATTGAAAAGTCAAACTCAGATAATTACGTTTGAATTTGCATTTTCATTTTTAGGTACATTCACACACTATATATATACACAGTATATATATAGTGATGCACCTCGGTGTTGTAGTGGTTAGTGTCGCTAACTACGAATCCATCAGCCACGGGATCGAGACCCGGTGACGGCATCCGGCGCGCAGCAAAACCCAGCTGTTCATATTTCCACACACTAAAAAAAATTGGCTGGTAAATAAATGGGTACCTGGGTAGCCTAGTGGTTAAGACGCTGGGCTGCTGGTGGGGCGTGGTTCTGATTCCACGTTAAACTGTAGGTAGTGACAAGCTTGACCTTCGTCAGAATGAATAATTCGGGCAGAAGCTAAACCAAGGTTGTGTGTGTGTGTGTGTGTGTGTGTGTGTGTGTAGGGGATGATGATGTCTTGGTTTATACACGCCTAAAGAGCTAGGGTAATCTTCATCAAATTTAGGATACACATTAAGGAAGAACTAGGGAAGGTTTTAGTAATAGATTCACCCCTCTCAGTCTTTCCCTAGGTTGTGTTTGAGGTGGGGTTTTGCTACGGCAACGGGCATTCTAGTATATATATTACAGTCAATGTCTAAAATCAGGCAATTTGTAAATTTGCTTAAATTTTAGGCAATGTGTCAAATTGATAGACACGAAACCTAACCTAACCTAACCTAACCTAACCTTTCTGGTAATGCTGCATATGCATGCCTCCTGGTATTTTCCAATATGCTGCCTAAAAATTCATTAGGTTAGGTGTGTATCATCAATTTAACACATTGCCTAAAATTTCAGTCAATTTACAAATTGCCTGATTTGACATCGACTGTTTATTATATATATAATATATATATATATATATATATATATATATATATATATATATATATATATATATATATTAGGGCGGAGTGAAACCAGATAAGTTTTCTTTCCCTTTAGGCACACTGAAATTACGAGTACATTGTGGTTTTAACTAGGAAACAAAGAAAAATAATATTCTAGAGTATCTTGAGCTGCCCCATTTTTGCCACAATATGAAATGAGTGTCGTAACTGGGTTTACGGTGGTTTATAACTGATTCTTGGCTATGTTGTTGGGGAAACAAATAGATATAACCCACATGAAACTTAAAAATATATCTTCCGCACATAATTTTCAGGTTATTTAATGAATTTCTATTTACTTTTTCTTTTGGATTAATGATATTCTCGAATTTAGTGTTTTGTTGCAGGGAATATAAAGAAACAAGGAAAGAAAAATAACCATTTTTTAAAAATTTGTTTTATTAAATACATATAGAGTATAGAAATACACAGCAAATGAGTACACAAATGGTAACTGCAAAAAACCTTAACTATTCGAATAAAGAAGGTACACTTTTAGCAAAATCCTTTTTGGTTTTTACGTCTGGCATCAGACTACGTGAAATCATTCAAGCTCTGATAAAACCATCTTGTGCTTCAAATCCAAATATCGAACTTGAAGAGTCCATCACTAATTTAATACAACGTTCTACATTCTGAGTATGACTGGGATAATTTGGAATGTTCAATGCATTTTCTGTGATAGCTAAAATTTCTGCTTTCGTTAGCTTCATTGTAAGAGGTGGCTCACTTAGTTTAGTATCATTCCAATTAATTATTTCATCCCAGTCCTTTGCATCAAAATTGAAATCTCTCAATTCTAAATTTTGACCAGTCTCATTTTGCATGTCCATGATTTTCCTGGCAGCATTTTCACGTTTTTCCCTAGCTGAGTCACACAACATTGCCAGGAGAATATTTTCCGGGTGAGCAAAGTATGTATTTCGGGATATATACTTCACAATTTCTACTGATTCTCTAGGCAAATGCTTATCCCTATTAATAGCAGAAAACACGTGCCTTGGGCCATCTATGCAATTTGGTCTACACTTGATGTCAAACCAATCAGGACCATAATTTGTCACAATGAAGTGTGTTATTGTGTAAAGCTTCTTTGTTGGTTTCACCGTTGAAACAAAGCCTACAAATCCTATTAGCAAGCGTTAACCATCTAGCATGACAAAGAGGACCTGGCTTTACATGAGCAAGGTGTTCATCAACTGTACCATTTCAGATTACTGAAATAATGCAGTATAAGTACTGCTGATCTCCACTAAGATCACCAACAAAGTGTTGTGGTAGATATAATAGTTCTATACCACTAGTTATAGGTTTGAATTGTACCACTAGATTGTTTTCACAAATTAAATGGCTTTCCAAATAAAACCATCAAAGGTACTTGCGCAGATTTTGTACCATCCAATGTTTCAAAAATGTCTTAAAAGTATAGCATTTGTATGAAGCATACAAACAAACCATTGAATTGGCCTACCAAGTGCTTTCTCCATAACCAGTGTTGGTATTTGTGCTATCACAGCCTATTACAGCTAGTAGTATAGCTGCATTTGGTTAGAGGAATTTGGGGTGCTTTAAATCCTGCCCATGGATGGGGGCCCCTGGAGGCCTTCGCCTCCGTTATAAGGGGGCTCCCCTTCCTTAAGTTCCTCCCCCGATTGATGGGGAGGACTGACCGTCCTTAATGAAGGGCATTTGCCCCTTGAGAGGGTCAGAGAGGGACCCCAGCCTCCTTGTGTGGAAAAAAAAAACATCCTCGCCTTCCTGTTGGGTTCTTTCATGAGACAAACAAACACAAACATACAAAAACAAAAACAAACAAACGTTGGAAGCGTTCGTGCAGAAGATCCATTTCTGGAGCACCAGCCTTCTGCTGATACATATACATACTAGTAAATGTAACCAACACACATACTTTGTACATAAGAACTGTAGTGTAAAGCAAATACCAAATATTTCTTTAACGCCGTCCGTGATCTCATCGTTTCAACTTAATATATTAATAACGATACCACACAAAATAAAATTGGAATAAATACAGTCAACTCACAAACAAATTTTGCCTTGTTCTTATTTGTTTACGAAATAGATCCAGAAACTATTAACTAAATTAATTTTAACTTCATTTATCTAACCTAAGGGGAAGCTAATATATTTCAATCCATTCGTATAGTAACGTGGTATCAGTCATTATGAACAGCAAATATTATCATAGCTAATTTATATATATATATATATATAGGGTAGGCAGAGTAGGCTTTGCCTGACCATTAATTTTGTCAAACTTTAGAAGCATAAATATATCAATATAAATTAACGCAATTAGACAAAATCTGTCGATCGCGCCCACTTAATCCAATATCATATGATTTCTTTTTTCCATATTAGCTATTACAACCTAAAATGCCCTGCCTACCTTGAATGTATAATATAAATTCAACTAGTGTGGCGGATTTGATATATACCATTTTTAATACAGAGTAAATGTACATATAGTCAGCGCGCGGACTTTCCTACTAAACGATACATTTTGCACACTTAGTTCATTATCAAGCCATCGCGTATGAAGAAATATGAGAAACTACGATTTGGGAGGGGGGGGGGTAACCCTTTGACGACCAGTTAGTAACTATAGTAACTTAAATGACCCATTTTTGGGTTAATTTTCCGACAACTAAACGATACCTATATAAACATGTAGAAGTATTTGTAGAAACGTTGCATCATTGTACAATTTATATTATTATTTCGGTTGGGACAAATATGTCCCTTGGTCCTCAAAGGGTTAAAGGAAGAAGAGTGATAGGCGAATGGTGTATGACGTCACAAGGGGATGGTGTGTGTGTGTGTTTGCGAGAACATTTTGCTAAAAAAGATAGAAAAATAAAGCTACACTATAAGTAATAAAAATTGCAATGCATTGGAATATCAACTGCGGTAAGCACCCTTATATACATATATAGTTATAATTATATATTATATAGGCTATATATAATACACACACATACATATATATATATATATAATATATATATATATATATATATAATATATATATATATATATATATATACAGGGCGTCCCAAAAAAATGTATACACACTTTAACAGCTGATAGCTCAATTGATGTTTCTTTCTTTCCAAGTTAAACCCATTAGAATTAATAATGGCAGTCAGACTAAGCTTTGAACAAAGGAAATTCATTCTAAAATGCTACTGGAAGTGTGAAAACGCAGTTGAAGTGCAAAGACAGTTTAGGAGGGAGTTTCAAACAGATCCACCAACGCGACTTACCATCACTCGAATTAGAGATAAGTTTGAAGCCGATGGAACTGTTCAGAATGTCCACAAGAAGCGTTCCGGAAGACCACGGACATCGACAAGCCCCACAAAGCAAGAAAGAGTACTGGAAACGTATCACCAAAGTCCAAGAAAATCTGTGCGGCAAGCGAGTCGTGAGGTAGGAATTTCAGAATCGTCTGTCCAACGCATTTTGAAGCGCTGTCAATGGAAAAGTTACATTCCAAGATTAGTCCATGCTATTAATGAAGATGATCGGGACCGAAGAGTGGAGTATTGCGAGTGGTACTTGGCACGATGTGGATGTGGATTGGACGAAGGGGTTTCGTAGAATACCCTCCGCGTTCACCAGACCTCACACCACTAGACTTTTTTATGGGGATACTTAAAAGACAAAGTCTACGCTATAAAACCTGCAACAGTCGCTGAATTGAGAGCAGCCATTGAACGAGAATGCACACAAATACCAAACGAAATGTTTCGTGATGTTTGCGATTCCATTGCTTCGCGTTATCAGCAGTGCCTGGACCAGAACGGACGTCAGTTTGAAAACAGGCGTTGACAAAACAATTAAATAATGTCTGTAGATTCTATTACATTTTGAAAATGAAATGTATTTTAATAAACACTGCCTTTATAATTATTTAAAGTGTGTATACATTTTTTTGGGACGCCCTGTATATATATATATATATATTCTGCCTACCCAATGCACCAGTCCAAGAACCGCCTTATTTTGTAAATACCGCTGCTTCACTAGATATAATACATATAATCATATGTATTCTAAACTAAAATTATTTACAAAATAAGTATTACAGTTTCTGGTCTTACAATAACACGTTGCTAGTAGGCAATAAAATGGCTAAACGTGAAAATAACCGAAAAGCATGCCCTAGTCAACCTAGTTACAAAGTCCTCCACTTTGGTAGAAATATATAAATACATTTTGGTAAACAATTTTATCACAAGGATGGCTTTTGAAGTGTCCTGTCAAGTGTTGTAGTGAACATTGGAAATTAGCTAATTTAATTAGCTGGCTGGTTTCATGAAAGAAAGATGTAATTTATTACTCGAAATGAATAATTATGCAGAGGTAGCTGAGCAGATGTTGTGCCCATTTACAGAAAGGATGCGGGAAAGTACAACAACATTAGCTTAATGTTGTTGGTAGGAAGAGTTATAAAGAATAATATTCAGGAACAAATGACTAATTTTAATTTTGTTAAAATGTTCCTGCCTGCATATGCTTGTTAACCACAATGCCTCGATATATATATATATTATATGATGCAGGAAGGAGGTGCAAGTGCGAAACTCCGAGGCTGCTGAAAACTATACCCTTTTTGAAAGGTTGTGTACTGTATAAGATGCATGTATGTGTAGTGAGGAAAAGATAGAGAAGCGTGTGTGTTTGAGAGTATGCTGAATTGTTCATGGGTAGAAGAGAGATGGAAAAAGATCAGGTAAGGAACACAGTGCTGGGAGAAACGGGGTTTAAACACTTCCTGTCATCTGGTTGAATGATACCTACACTCTCCTCCTTATATAATGTCTTTAGACTTCACTTGTGTAAATATGCATGACTATTAAGTTTCACGTTTTAAATACGTGTGTAAAAAGCGTATGGTGGATTATAATATACATATATTGATTTTGAAAAAGCTTCTTTATCAACGTTTTGTATGAGATCTGAGAAAATAAAAGTGAAAGCTATAAGAGTTTATTCGTGCAAAGATGTATAACTGTATGCTTGAGAATGTAAAGATTGTGGAATGGATCTGTAAACGGTATGATTGACTTACGCTAATAAAAAGTGAAAAGAATGGATTATTACGAGAAAAAAAATAGGAAGCTGCTAACAGACGCTAAATTAGAAAAGTATTAATTGAAGAAATGTAAATGGGTGTTAGTCATGACGAACTAGAAAGATTGTTGATAAAAGTTTCTCGACAATTCTTGTACATGTACAAAGAGAATTCCGGTTAAAAAATGTAATACCCTAAAAACTCAACAGCCAGTTTTCTTTCAGGCGGCTATATTAAAAATAGTGTTTTAGGACAAACTTAGCTATCTTTTTATTGCGTTTTATATATGCAGTATATAAGGGTGATCCAGAGAAATGGGACCCAAAAGAAACCCCTGTAACTCTTAAAGTATAAGTCCTTTTATAAAATCATACGCATCATTCGAAAGAGGATAGTTACAAGTTTGTACAGGATTGTATAGGTTTTGACAATACAAGACAAGATAAGATACAAAACAAAATAAAAGTGTTAGTTAAAACTAACCCTTCAAGATGACTGCATGGACTGTGGAACAGCTGCGTTTCATAACTGAGCAATATTATGAGCATGGAAGAAGTGTAGTTTCAGCTCAAAGATCTTTCAAGACAAATTTTCAGATGTCAAAATCACCTTCTAAGAGCTGAAACTACACTTCTTCCATGCTCATAATATTGCTCAGTTATGAAACGCAGCTGTTCCACAGTCCATGCAGTCATCTTGAAGGGTTAGTTTTAACTAACACTTTTATTTTGTTTTGTATCTTATCTTGTCTTGTATTGTCAAAACCTATACAATCCTGTACAAACTTGTAACTATCCTCTTTCGAATGATGCGTATGATTTTATAAAAGGACTTATACTTTAAGAGTTACAGGGGTTTCTTTTGGGTCCCATTTCTCTGGATCACCTTTAATATTATATATATAATATATATATATATATATATATTATATATAAAAATTATTTCACGAAAGTAACACGTGAGGATGTCATTAGACGAAAGCGCTTGAGCACCATTCTGTTTTCTTTCCTTCGTGGTTTTATATGGTATATATATGGTAAACATACAGGGGTTAGACAAGATAATATGAACACCCGCCGATTTCACCGGTTATCTTTACGGACTGCTCAGACACAAAGTAAACGGTCAAATGACTGGCAAACCTATTTAAATGCGTAACAGAGAGTGTATACGTCATGTTATAACCCTCGCGTTGTTTTTACAGATCTGAGTGAATTATGAATTAGCAGTTATGAAAGACCTGTCAGACTTCCAAAGAGGGCAAATTGTCGGAGCGCAGATGGCTGGTGCATCGGTGACGAAACCGCTCAGATGTTCAATGTATCCAGAGGAACTGTCTCTATGGTCATGTCTGCATACCAAAACCATGGAAAGACAAGCACCGACGACAAATGCAATAGTGGACGCAAGAAGAAGCTGTGTGATCGAGACCGCCGGGTGCTAAAGCGCATTGTGACAAAGAACCATAAGACCACAGCTCCAAAAGTGACTGCAGAGCTTAACCAGCATCTTGCAAGACCGGTATCGACCAGAACTGTACGTCGCGAGCTCCATGGAGCTGGATACCATGGGAGAGCTGCAATTGCCAAACCCTTCCTTTCGCACATCAACATTGAGCGGCGCAGAAAATGGTGTAATGACCATAAGAATTGGTCAATGGACCGGTGGAAGAATGTAGTCTACTCCGACGAATCCTCCTTTACGCTATTTCCATGTTCCGGTCGAGTTTATGTCTGGAGCCTAAAGATGCTTATG
This sequence comes from Bathynomus jamesi, assembly GCA_023014485.1. Taxonomy (NCBI): domain Eukaryota; kingdom Metazoa; phylum Arthropoda; class Malacostraca; order Isopoda; family Cirolanidae; genus Bathynomus; species Bathynomus jamesi. The sequence continues at coordinate 885,731 of JAJOZX010001237.1, read as the reverse complement.
ACCCCGACTGCCTGACCCCAACCGTTAAGCATGGAGGCGGATCTGTGATGGTTTGGGCAGCAATATCGTGGAATACTCTTGGCCCAGCTGTAGTACTGCATGGTAGGGTTAACACCCAGGTCTATCTGTCAATATTGGCTGACCAGGTCCATCTCATGGTCCAAACGCTGTTTCCCAATGGCGGCGCCGTCTTCCAGGATGATAATGCACCAATCCACACGCTGGGGTCGTTAAAAACTGGTTTGAAGAGCATGTTAGTGAAGTAGAACGCTTGGATTGGCCTCCACAATCCCGGATCTTAACATTATCGAGCATCTGTGGTGTCAGTTGGAGCAGCAGGTCGGAAGCCGATTCCACACCGCGCGTCTTTGGAGGAACTGGAGCAGGGTTTGCTCGAAGAATGGCTCAGGATTCCTCTAGTCACTGTCCAAAAGCTGTATGAATCATTCCCCGACGCATTGCAGCTGTTATTGCCGCTAAAGGAGGACCAACTCCATATTAAGAATAAAAACCGCCATTTATCAAGGTGTTCATATTATTTTGTCTAACCCCTGTATGTGAATTTCCTCCCCATAAATTGGACCAACTAAATTAAAAGGACCTATATTTCAGAGGCCAGTACACTGCTTATACACGGTGGGCCAAAAGTCAGGAAACATATGGGAAATAATGTTTCACGCATTTGTTGGTTTATTCATAAATGTTCAAATTGTGACTAATTAACCTCAATACACTTTCCAGTTCTTCTTTCGAGTGACATTCTCACACGTCTCAACTAACAGGGAAATCTTGGAACATTCACTGTTATTCGAGTCGCCATTTTCTCCAAGGACCAGAGACGATCACTAAAGGACAGATTTTAAATGACCTCACAAAAAGAAACCAAGGGTCGTTAGATCTGGTGATCTAGGATGCCATTCAACAGGACCTCGTCGTCCACTCAATTTCCCCTGTGTCTTGTCTTTTGGGCCGCCGTGTGTATATTAATTAGTACTGTACTTGTAATTTTTTATTACTACTTCCAATGAAAATAGTAAATGTTTTAATATCCTCACAAACTATCAATAGATAATCTAAAACAATTTTTGTTACAAAAATAATTTCCTTTTACTTGTAATCCTTTCTGTCAAGAACGGGCAAATTCAGAGCTGAAACACGAATAATAATAAATTATAAATACCTAATTTAATGGTGAATGCTTTCCTCCATCTCCTCCTCCCTCCGACTAATTATATCTGAAATTTGAATCTCTCCCAAAGATGTATTTCTGCCCTATCTGGGCTCAACTTTAGGGGGCGTACGGTCCTGATGGTGTCCCTCCTGTTGTTCTCAAGAATTGTGCTTCTGTCCTGACATCCTGCCTAGACAAACTCTTTCGTCCTTGCCTTTCATGTGGTCTTTCCTTCCTGTTCAAAGTTGTTTGCTTTCATTCAACCTGTCCTAAAGAAGGGTGACCGCTCTCAACTCTCAACCATCCAACTATCGTCCAATTGCTTTGATTTCTTACCTTTCTAAAGTTTTTTAATTCATCCTATTAACCCTTTAAGCCTTGAATTTTTTCTAGGGTTAAGTTATGAATGAGTGTATTTGAAACGTTAGCAATATGTACCTTTCGTCCTTAAAGGGTTAAGGAAGATTCTTAAACACCTCTCTTTGTGAAAAATTCAGCAGCCTAAAAGGGTATCCTTACGGCTACCCGCGTCCACCCTTACCTCAGGTTCGAAAAGGTATTATTTAAATTAAAACTTAGGATTCTCACAACTTGGACGCTGTTAATTGTTTAATTATATTCACTTACAAGTAAATAATTCTTAAAGCAAGCTTAAACTCTTTATGCGATAGATTTAACTTTGTTTAATTTAGACTGAAGTTGGGTAGATTTAAATTTGTTTAATTTAGACTGAAGGGTAGATTTAAATTTGTTTAATTTAGACTGAAGTTGGGTAGATTTATATTTGTTTAATTTAGACTGAAGTTGGGTAGATTTAAATTTGTTTAATTTAGACTGAAGTTGGGTAGATTTAAATTTGTTTAATTTAGACTGAAGTTGGGTAGATTAAATTTGTTTAATTTAGACTGAAGTTGGGTAGATTTAAATTTGTTTAATTTAGACTGAAGTTGGGTAGATTTAAATTTGTTTAATTTAGACTGAAGTTGGGTAGATTTAAATTTGTTTAATTTAGACTGAAGTTGGGTAGATTTAAATTTGTTTAATTTAGACTGAAGTTGGGTAGATTTAAATTTGTTTAATTTAGACTGAAGTTGGGTAGATTTAAATTTGTTTAATTTAGACTGAAGTTGGGTAGATTTAAATTTGTTTAATTTAGACTGAAGTTGGGTAGATTTAAATTTGTTTAATTTAGACTGAAGTTGGGTAGATTTAAATTTGTTTAATTTAGACTGAAGTTGGGTAGATTTAAATTTGTTTAATTTAGACTGAAGTTGGGTAGATTTAAATTTGTTTAATTTAGACTGAAGTTGGGTAGATTTAAATTTGTTTAATTTAGACTGAAGTTGGGTAGATTTAAATTTGTTTAATTTAGACTGAAGTTGGGTAGATTTAAATTTGTTTAATTTAGACTGAAGTTGGGTAGATTTAAATTTGTTTAATTTAGACTGAAGTTGGGTAGATTTAAATTTGTTTAATTTAGACTGAAGTTGGGTAGATTTAAATTTGTTTAATTTAGACTGAAGTTGGGTAGATTTAAATTTGTTTAATTTAGACTGAAGTTGGGTAGATTTAAATTTGTTTAATTTAGACTGAAGTTGGGTAGATTTAAATTTGTTTAATTTAGACTGAAGTTGGGTAGATTTAAATTTGTTTAATTTAGACTGAAGTTGGGTAGATTTAAATTTGTTTAATTTAGACTGAAGTTGGGTAGATTTAAATTTGTTTAATTTAGACTGAAGTTGGGTAGATTTAAATTTGTTTAATTTAGACTGAAGTTGGGTAGATTTAAATTTGTTTAATTTAGACTGAAGTTGGGTAGATTTAAATTTGTTTAATTTAGACTGAAGTTGGGTAGATTTAAATTTGTTTAATTTAGACTGAAGTTGGGTAGATTTAAATTTGTTTAATTTAGACTGAAGTTGGGTAGATTTAAATTTGTTTAATTTAGACTGAAGTTGGGTAGATTTAAATTTGTTTAATTTAGACTGAAGTTGGGTAGATTTAAATTTGTTTAATTTAGACTGAAGTTGGGTAGATTTAAATTTGTTTAATTTAGACTGAAGTTGGGTAGATTTAAATTTGTTTAATTTAGACTGAAGTTGGGTAGATTTAAATTTGTTTAATTTAGACTGAAGTTGGGTAGATTTAAATTTGTTTAATTTAGACTGAAGTTGGGTAGATTTAAATTTGTTTAATTTAGACTGAAGTTGGGTAGATTTAAATTTGTTTAATTTAGACTGAAGTTGGGTAGATTTAAATTTGTTTAATTTAGACTGAAGTTGGGTAGATTTAAATTTGTTTAATTTAGACTGAAGTTGGGTAGATTTAAATTTGTTTAATTTAGACTGAAGTTGGGTAGATTTAAATTTGTTTAATTTAGACTGAAGTTGGGTAGATTTAAATTTGTTTAATTTAGACTGAAGTTGGGTAGATTTAAATTTGTTTAATTTAGACTGAAGTTGGGTAGATTTAAATTTGTTTAATTTAGACTGAAGTTGGGTAGATTTAAATTTGTTTAATTTAGACTGAAGTTGGTAGATTTAAATTTGTTTAATTTAGACTGAAGTTGGGTAGATTTAAATTTGTTTAATTTAGACTGAAGTTGGTAGATTTAAATTTGTTTAATTTAGACTGAAGTTTGGTAGATTTAAATTTGTTTAATTTAGACTGAAGTTTGGTAGATTTAAATTTGTTTAATTTAGACTGAAGTTTGGTAGATTTAAATTTGTTTAATTTAGACTGAAGTTTGGTAGATTTAAATTTGTTTAATTTAGACTGAAGTTGGGTAGATTTAAATTTGTTTAATTTAGACTGAAGTTGGGTAGATTTAAATTTGTTTAATTTAGATTGAAGTTGGGTAGATTTAAATTTGTTTAATTTAGACTGAAGTTGGGTAGATTTAAATTTGTTTAATTTAGACTGAAGTTGGGTAGATTTAAACTTGTTTAATTTAGACTGAAGTTGGGTAGATTTAAACTTGTTTAATTTAGACTGAAGTTGGGTAGATTTAAACTTGTTTAATTTAGACTGAAGTTGGGTAGATTTAAACTTGTTTAATTTAGACTGAAGTTGGGTAGATTTAAACTTGTTTAATTTAGACTGAAGTTGGGTAGATTTAAACTTGTTTAATTTAGACTGAAGTTGGGTAGATTTAAACTTGTTTAATTTAGACTGAAGTTGGGTAGATTTAAACTTGTTTAATTTAGACTGAAGTTGGGTAGATTTAAATTTGTTTAATTTAGAATTAATAAATAAGTTAAGTTTTCTTTAATACTTTAAACTATAAAAAGCGCAAAGAAAAATTATAAATAAGGAATGATTGTTATGCTATGATAGGTCAGGCAAAATGAAGGGACCCACTTTTCTTAACAGATTTTAAAGTTTTGAATACTAAGCTTGGATTGTACTTATAGAGAATGTTATAGATTTTGGGTAATGGTTCAGAATACGGGCGCCACTTAAGCAAAATTTCGAAAAATACCATAGAGACAAAGTTGTTTCTCTCATTAAAATACGTTGATTGCATGTGTCGCATAGTAAAAAAAAACGAAGTTAGAAAATTACAAAAAAATATATATAGCTACTTCAGTGCTTTTTAGTGCTTTTTGGGTATGAATCTAGGAAATTTTGAGTTGGCAACCCTACTATCGTTCATTCACTTCAGTTTGAAAATGGCTTTGGTCTGTGACGGCTGTGCGGTGACGCTAGTAGAGCTCGCGGCCGTATTGGAGGATCGAACGAAACTAATTAAATTACTTGCGGACCACAAATTAATAAAAGTTACCTCTGTCTGTTCGTCCTGCGATGGTGTGGGGAACATTGCGGCTGATAATAATTAGGTTAGGTTAGGTTAGGTTAATTACTTATTTGCACATTTTTATGCATCCTCTAGTACTATTTGATGTGTAAAAAATGTTCGGAATAAATACATCCGGTAATGTAAATACCATATTCTTTCCTCCAAAACATGCTAAAACCATTGGTTTCCTGTTGTTTAGGATAAATCTGACCGTCGCTATTACAGTAAATTATTACCCAAAACCCCCGGTTCCCACGGTGGTCCGCCCCAGATTGTAGGAGGGGTTGGGGGGTGAAATCACTTCAAGCAATAATTTACTGTAATGGCGATGGTTACATTCATCCTAAACAACAGGAAACCAATGGTTTTAGCATGTTTTGGTGGGAAAAACACAAAATTGAGGTGGCGCCCCTATTCTGAACCGTTACCTAGATTTTGTTCCAAGATAAATCTTGGATAAATAATAGTCAAATTTAAATGTATTGACCAGATTAGATTAATACCAACTGTGCTTACCTTAAACACAAAGCCAACAAATAATTAAAGTATTGATTACTTACAGCCCTCAATGATTTAAGCCTAAGAAACTAGCCTAACCTAACAATTCAATAACTCCTAAACTAATTGATTATACTAGAAAAATAATTTAGATAAAACACAAAAATGACACTAGATTTTAGATTTAAACTTAATTAAACTGCTAAAGCTTTAAATCAAAGCTAAAAGCAAATAAATTTCCTAACTGAACACTTTAAATCAGGGGAAAACTGGACTTCCTCACAAAGCAAAAACTGAGTATAGACTCCTAACAAACTAAACTAACCTTCGACTTCCGCTTCTTCGAGAAGCTTCTAGACTTCATAGTTGGTTTATACCATTTCGGAAGAAAACGAAACAGTATATATACACACATATATTATGGATTTATATAGACTTTAAATAGAATACATAATTATTATGATCGAATATGAATTAATTATTTATTTTCGTTGATTTTGGTTGGTTTGTGGTTAGGTTTTAATAGGTTTTAATTGATTTTTAATATATTTTGATAACTTATGCCGTTGGGAGTATATTTCAAGAATTCCTGAACCCACTGTCTAAATATTTTAGACACTCTTCTCACAATCTTCTTTCAGATCGTTAGTATGGGTTCCGAAAGCGACGCTCTACTGGCGATCTTCTTGCATATTTCTCTCACTCTTGGTCATCCTCCTTTCGAATTTCGGTGAAACATTTGCTATTGCGTTAGACATATCAAAAGCTTTTGATGGAGTCCGGCACAAATCTTTAATTTCCAAACTGCCCTCCTTCGGTTTCTATCCTTTTATTTGTACCTTCATCTCTGATTTCCTTTCTGGCCGATCTGTAGCTGCGGTTGTAGATGGCCACTGTTCTTCTCCTAAAGCTATTAACAGTGGCGTTCCTCAGGGTTCTGTGCTGTCACCCACTCTTTTCCTTTTATTTATCAATGATCTATTAAGTCGCACTTCCTGTCCTATCTACTCCTATGCCGATGATTCCACTCTTCACTCCTCCACCCACTTCACAAAGCGTCTCTCTCAACAGTCGCTCCATGCTTCCCGTAGGACGGCTATAGTACACCTGACCTCTGATCTTTCTACTATCTCTGATTGGGGCAGAGAAAACCTTGTGGCTTTCAATGCCTCAAAAATTCAGTTCCTTCATCTGTCTACTCGTTACAATCTTCCACACGACTATCCTCTTTCCTTCAACAATACACAACTCAGTCCTTTCTCAACATTCTTGGCGTTTCCTTTTCACGTGATCTTTCCTGGAGAGATCACATATACTGTCTTTCCAAAACAGTTTGTAAGAGGTTAGGTGTGTTGTACTAGGTCCGAAGTTTCTTCACCCCCACTCAGTTGCTGTCTCTATATAGGGGTCTTGTCTGCCCGTGTTTGGAGTACGCTTCTCATGTGTGGAGTGGCTCAACCCACACAGCCGTACTTGGCTGGGTGGAATCAAAGGCTTTTCGTCTCATCAATTTCCCGCCTCTTACTGACTATCTTCAATCCCTCTTTTTCCGCCGAATGTTGCCTTATTCTCTCTTTAATATCGCTATTATAACGGACTTAAGGAGAGTATGCAGTACCCGACTTTACACACATTCTCATTCCTTTTCTGTCCAACCCTCTTACGGAACGGTTAATCGGTATTTTCGATCTTTCATTTACTCAACCTGCCAACACTGGAATAATCTTCCTTAATCCATCTTTCCTTCTGTCTATAATCTTCAATCTTTCAAACGCAGTGTCCAGGCATCTCGAAAATTCTGAACCTTGATTTTGGCTCTCTTCTTTCCACTATGCGGAAAGGGGGCATTTTTGCGTGCATTCACCCTTGGACCCTCCTTCCTGCATAAAAAACCCTCTATAAGTTGTAATCACCAATGTACAGTATATGTATATAGTGTTAGCATAAAATGGCGGGGGGCTCAGTTAGCCAATCACGATGATCCAATCTTCGTTGTATGATTTAAAAAACGATTTCTAAACGTGAACCAATAAAATATCAGCATTTAGCGAAACTCATGTAGTTGCCATGGTATCTGGACCCAAAAAAGTGCGTTATGTATGAAAAGACTCGAGTTGTTCCTTGGTTGTACACTGTAATAACAATATTATTTGGGGCTGCCTAACCTTTTTCGTGATATTACGTAGGCCACGTAAAGGACGGGGCAAACAGATTTACGCGAGATCTACGGGTCGCTACACCATCCGAACGCAAAGGACTGTCACCCATCCAACAATTGAACAAACCGAACATCGCTTAACCTTGCTGATCTTACGAGAAATGGGGTTTCGATGTGGCCGCGTCAAAAGCCCTGTACACTGCAATGTAATTAAGGTATTTGTAGTAATAATAATAATAATAATAATAATAATAATAATGGTATACGTATACTTTAGCGTCGGAAATTATTTATACGTTTAATATCAACAAAAAATACGTAAGCCTCAATATAACTTTATTGAAAGTATTAAAACGATATTACAACTGATAAATGCGCCAAGTTGACGACGTAGCTTCTTCTTTGCCCGGTTAGGTCAACTGTACGCCCTTGACGATTGGTTAGGTTAAGTCGTGATATTTTTGTTAGTTTAAACGAAAATAGCACAACTTAACCTAACCAATCGTCAAGGGTGTACAGTTCACCTAACCGGGCAAAGAAGAAGCTACGTCGTCAACATGGTAGGCTACATCAAGTGCCTTATTTCCCAGCTACATTCACAAATTCTTATGGGGAAATAAATATAAAACTAACTTATTTGCGCATTTGATTATATCGATTATTGACATTTATCAGTTGTAATATCGCTTTAATAATAATAATAATAATAATAATAATAATAATAATAATAATAACAACAACACTTAAACTACACTGATCGAGAAAATCGAACTTTTTTCTCTCATCAAAGCTCTATACACACTTTTCTAGACCAGTTTTGTGCGCCGATTCCAAATCTGTTTTCGGGTTTCCTCTAGCACATCTAGTTATCGAAATATGACTGGTGTTAATTTCAGCACAATTTACCGTAAAAGTACAACTTTATTCATAAAAAGAAATGTACACCAACCTAAAAACGTCGCGAGTATGATTTTCTTTTGTAAACCTTGTCCGGATCGTCGTGGTACAACATCCAGCAGTAGTCTGCCAGCATACTTTCGTTCCAGAAACCTTGGTAGCGATTTTCCATTGACTGGATGTCTTGATGGAAGCGTTCCCCCTGTTCGTCACTCACCGCGTCAAGGTTTTCAGGAAAGAAATCTAGATACGAATGTAAAAAATGTATTTTCAAGGACATGCGACAGCACATTTCTTGATATGCATCGAGCAGTTTCTGAACTCCATCTTTGTATGCGGGAGACATGTGGTTACTCAAGAAGTTTCCACAAATCCATTTGAAAGCCTGCCATTCTTTTAGTTCTAAGGCATTGAGGCTTTCTTCAAAGCCTTCATCCTGCAGAACCTCCCTGATTTGTGTCCCCACAAAGATTTCCTCCTTCAATTTCGCGGCAATGATGTTTGCAAATTTCTCAACAAGGTATCGAAACCCTCTCGAATTCGTCTTACCCATCGCTTTCACAAAATTTTTCATTAAGCTGAGCTTAATGTGGAGAGGTGGCAGGAAATCTTCTTTGGATCAACTAAAGGAACACATTGGACACTGCCCGTTCCTGACTCGTATGTGCTTCTTTGATGCCATTCACGTCTGATGTAATGATCCGTGGTAGCACGGCTGTCCCAAGTAGCATGGGTGAAAAAGGAGAGAGTGCAATGCAATTACAAATGTTGATCAATGTTGCAAAGGAAATGTTGCCTAAGTTATGCAACACAGGGTTAGGGGGAATGTTGCAAGAGCAACAAGGGTTATGCAACTTGGAGGCGGAGTTATCCCCCAAGAGAAAGAGAGGAGGAGAGAGATGAAGAGAGGTGTTCGCCTGGCAGGAGCCAGGCGCATAGTAAGACTTCAGCCGAGCGGCCGTTGTCTTAATATGTTCCTAATCAGCCAGCAGGCTTAATCAGCCAGTTGGCTTATCTGGCTGAGCTACCAGATTGCGCTATTTATTTAATTAAGGCATATATTCTGGCTTAACCAGCCAGTTGGCTTATCCTACTGAGCTGCCAGATTGCGCTATTTATTTAATTAAAGCATATATTCTGGCTTAACCAGCCAGTTGACTTAGAAGGCGTAAATGGCTTGTTCAGGTGTACATTACTGAGTTGCCAGATTGCGTTTATTTATTTAATTAAAGCACATATTCTGATTTAACCAGCCAGTTGACTTAGAAGGCGTAATTGGCTTGTTCAGGTATACATTATTAGGATTGCCAGACTGTGCTATCCAGATATATTTGGCAGTTGGTTTAGAAATCCGTCTTAGAAGGCAGCCATTTGCTGTATTTAAATGTCGTGTACAACCAAAAGAATTAAATAAAACACCATTACATCATTCTGTTTATTTAGACGAATTAATGGATTCAATTTAACGAAATATATAGAAAATAAATATACACTGGAATATATACATGATCAAAAATAATAATAGCATAAGAAATACGTACATCATCATTATTAAATACAAGTTTATAAACACTCCTTTCCAATCGAGGTTTTTTTTTAACGTCCCGAGCTTTTCAATCGTGAACTCTTCTTCACTCCGCATAGCGGTAATTGAAATAATCTTCCCAGTCGTAACGACAGCTATTCATTATATAGAGGTACAACTCTTCAGGATGAACAGTGTAGGCAAGCTCGGCCCTGTACCGCTCAAGTGCTTTGTACCAAAGTTCAGGATATTTCGAAGAATCTAAACCTTTTAAATATGCATCCAGCTCTAGACCATTCTCGCCTTGTTCATTCCTACATTCGATAAATCCGTCGAGCAGAGCGGTGTATGCGTATTCAAGAACCGTGCCAAAATAAATCATATCCGTAACACGAGCGTCTAATATAAGCTTCAGCTTGCGGAATCCTACGATTTCAAACATTCTGTCGAGGATGAAACGGTTTCGCGTACGGACAAGAACGTTATTATCAGATGCATTCTTCCACATCAGTCGTATATCAATGCATGGTTGATCGTTATTTATACACAACGTGCAAACAACGGCATATGAGGGGGCGTCACTAATCTGCTCTCTTCTTGTACCTACACCTGCAGGTATTTTATAACGGTCCTCTCCCCACTTCTCAACTATCAAAACTCTATTCATCTCCTCAACACTTAAATAAATAACATTACGTTTACCAGAGTTTGCATGCCTGCAAGTCGTTTCAAGTACATAGTTAATGGTGCCGGTTTCACCCCTGAACACGCCAATGACTTCGTCACGGAGACATCGTACGAGGAGTTGAGAATGCTTCTCAAAGGAAGTTCCATCGTATTCGCACGTCGTTGGTTCAAGCTCTGAGATGACTATGAGCCACAGGTGGACGGATCGGCTCGACGGGCGGAGTCACGCTGATGAAATGTGTACGGGTTTGTTCGAACTCGTGTTTCGGAGGGGTGGGGTACACGGGTGGGCGGCTCGTTGGGGGGAGCGAGTCACACCATAAGCTGCTGAAGCGTGTACAGGCTTGTTCGAGCACTTGTGCCCCTGGACAAACAGAATTTTCCGCTACATGAAGCAATGCCGGCTTTGATGTTTTATCACTCACCAGACGTTCATTTCCACAAACTAAACATCTTCACAATCCGGTGCACTATTTGAGAGAAACATATGCCCATATTTATCCCTTTTGCTTAACGAGCGATACTCGTTTTTAAAATCTGTTAAAAACTCACACACAGCCCATTAGCCACAACCTCACTACAAACCTCGTCATGATATATATTAATATAGTGGTAAAAATACTTAATATTCTCCATAATGACAAGATTTACATTCTCAACCATAGGGTACAAGTAGTCGGTATGATGTAACATGACATAATATTGCTTGTCACACCACTCATTAACAAGTCTCACTATCCATATCCGTTGCTTATCTTCTGAACGTGTTGCTTCTTCTACTTCGCGGTATATGTGAGCTTTTATAAAGGTTGGGTCTACAACATACTTCAATACATCGTTTGTACTACGAAATCCTACAATGCCCTCACCAGAATACCCGTAGAGTATTTAAACATCTTGGTCCTTCGCACGGCTCAATGTAGCCTTAAAAGTATTAAAGGAGGGGGTGAATAGGGAGTTTGTACTTTGTACTTTATTATGTAAGTATTACCTACATTCACGATCTCCATAACCTCTTTATCGAGAGCGTTGGCATAATCCAAGACTTCACTATAGCTTTGTGCCAAATGAACGTTCCCTTTGCCGGTATTCTGTGCAAATTTCCCCAAAAGACTGTTTAGACAACTTTGCACTAAAGCGCTTGCCAGGATTCTTAACAATTTTGGATCGGTCAAGCTGTATACCTTCATGGGCACGGAAACGCTGAATATAAGCCGTTTCTTCATCTTCGGTATCAACCCCTCGCGGATATCCTGATGCTTCTACTTTAGCCTTCAAAAAAGCGTTTATATATGGTGTGAAAAGATTGGGTAGCTTCTGAAACCTCCACACCTCATGTATCTTCAATATTCTATACCTATGGCGAACGGTTAGGGCCAGCTCAGGGCTTGTATATACACCTCTGATCTTACGCTGGTTATTTGTATGGTTACAATCACCGCTGTTCTCCTCTGCACACTTCACGCACAGGGGAAACATGAGCTTGTGATCTGTAACGACGGGTAAGATCGGCATCCATAAATCGCGAGGGGGGAGCACGTCTACGAAAGAGAGTCCAAGGTAGCGCTCATTCAAGTTAGCTGAAAACTCCTCGATGGTTGGTATGGTGGGACTCACCATTTTTTCAGGCGTACCCACGGGGTACGGATTGTTCATCATCACGTAGGGGTATAAAGCGCAGAAGTCGTAGTAGTGGAGTTTCACGCCCTCCGTAGGCGGAAAGTATAGCTTGAATGGGTTTGTGCGCCCTCCAAACAAGCTGTCACCGCATTTGAGGGGGTCCAACACCATTGAACGTTTGATGGCCCTTATTTCTTCACGGTACTGGTCATCTGTTTTCATCCGTGCATCATACTCATGTTCCCACATGATTTTGTGAGTGAACTGGGAGCCTATAAGTTGATCACGGTTACGGGTCCATGCGAGGCTGTCGGCGGGGGATCTTCCATAAAGGTCCCCTGTGACGGCACATTCAGCGAGCGGGCATCCATGCCACCAGCAGCCGTTAAAGGAATACAGTCTTCTCACCAGTGGCTGGATCCTCACTTAGGCCGTGAACCCAAAAAACACGACCATTGACCTTAACGGGTACTTCACCCGTGTTGCGGGCATGTTTTATGTATACCCCAGTCTGTTGCTGTAGGTGCATGAGCCAGTAAATAACCTTGTGCCCATAACTGCGGGTTGTTTCTGTGAATGATTGCTAGGGTGTCTTTAGGCATGAAGTTATTCTTGAACACTGTAAAACATAATGAGGCGATCGTGGTCGCGACTTGCAGACGATCGCATTTGAAACGGGTTATGTACATCCTTCTAAAGGCTTGAAAGCATACTCTAAGTACACGTACGTCATTCACGCAATAAGGTTCACATTCATCGGCTATATTGTATGGATTAGCTTCTTTAAAACTGTTGGAGGAGCGGTCAAAATCTTCACGCTCTCTATCACTCATGTTGGTGTAGTTAAAGTAATGTTTGGGTGGAGGTAGTCCTACGTAATTCAAAGTTTCGTTAGTGAGCAATGTGTAAGGGACATACCCTTTTGAAACTTCAGCGGCTACGCCCATGACCTTGGGCAGCTTTGCTAATTTACAAGGTGTGAACAGCAGGGTGTCTTTAAACTGTACATTACCTCTTATATGCATCTGTATTAGTTTGTTGCCTCTTTTCAAAGGATCACCTTTAAATATCGCAGACGACTCGTGTTCAAGCAGCTCCTTATAAAGGAACTGCGTATCAAATTTCGCCCCGTTATAGGCAAGAATATACACAGTCATTTTTTTGAACTTGTCCGCTAATTTGACAATATAGGATACAAAGAGTTTCACAGGGCTGCCGTGTGCATTAGTTTTAAAAACGTTTGTCCGTTTTCTACATTTGTGGCACTCATCACACTCGAACTCCATGCACTCATCACAGATAGTCTGACTTACGAGTAAATGTGGAATAACCTCTTTGGTTTCAGCGTTCGTGTAAGTTTCTATATCGTAGTACACGGTTATACAAGGGCTATGTTTAGGCTTAGCATCTTTCATATAACATACATGCTTCACTCCATCCGCCTTATATTTTTCATGACATGTAGAACAGTGAATTTCATCGCATTTATGTTTGAAATTCTCCCAATTATCCATCGTGTGAAACATACCGCACTCACAAATCCTCATTTTCCTGCTAGTGCCATTTGATTTATGGAGCTCAAAGCATTTATTATTGAAAAATGTACGTCTACATACATTACATTCCCTCTTCTCGGTTTGAACTACACGACTTTCACATTTGGGGCTTTTACACTGCTTACATACCATGTAGCAATTCTTACAATGTTTCACCATATCATCAACAAACTCGAGACATCCGTTACACAAATCATGATGCTTTCCATATTTTCGACTTTTATCATAACTGGCGTAGAGCCCTTATGCTACGGATGGGGAGACACGATGTTCCTGACAATCCTAAAATAAGTAGATGTTTTGTACGATCTCTCACACTGCTTTTAAAAACATACACAGTCCTACGACGATCATCCATTCCAAATACGACTATACGTGCATTCATTTCCTGCTCGACCCTTCTCAGTTCTTCAGGACCCATATTACACTCAAACTCAAGCTTACAATCTGAAGCCAGTTTACGGGCACGCTGCACAACCGTAGGCAGCCAAATCTTTTGCGTCCATGTATTTAGCACAGTGGACATATGAGCTAAGACTATTGCTAAAGCCACAACCACGATCGACGTTTAAATGCTTTCTGTAAATAACCGGAGAATTGAAATTAAGAGTATAAGGTGTGGCACTATGACCCGCAACCCAGAATACTCTGTCAATATCTACCATGAAGTTGTCCATATTGAAGAATGTACCACTTTGAGAGGCTTGCATTATACAGCCCAAGATATATTCTATGTCTACAGCCGCCAAACGTCTGAACGGTATTACTACCCAAAAATCATCCCCCCTCATCTGACCCAAACCTGAAGGATAACCTCGTCCGGACTTCAAGTTCGTCGCGGTTTTGAAGGGCAAACTCCACAATACGTTCAACTACGCGCCGCAATCCGTTGGTATACAAGGGTCCAGGGTCAACTCTGACCACGTACCGATTTCTAGTCAGGGCAGGGGTGCGGGTAACGGTGCGCACCAACTGGAATGTTATACCATCCTCCACAGTATGAGAAGCTGCTGTGAAGGAAGTACCCGGAACTGAACAATGGGGCATATTTGAGGAAAGTACTATTGTGGGGGTTGTGTCGTAAGACGTAGAGGGTTGAGGCTCTATTATTGGGGCTAACAACCGGAGCAATCCTGGCATGCTTTATACCTGACGTGGAGGGCTCTTCATCATGCTTCCGCTTTGAACTGTCGCATGCTACAGGTGTCACTGGTGAGAAGTGGCGTACTAAGGGGGGTGCGAGGGGGGCGGTCTGCCCCGGGTGACAGCCAGGAGGGGGGTGCCATCGGGAGAGTTGAAATACCACTACAAGTTTTCAAACCAAATGAAAAATTCGCCAAAGAAAAAAATTTAAAAATGTTCAAACTATTACAACAGCTTAATGTTAATTTCTACTATAAAATAAATTTTTATTTTTATTGGCAATAAAAAATTTACAAACGAAAAATTAAATATTTGATAAAAATTACATCGAAAGGCGAACGTTTGTTGACGTTTTAGTCATCAGTTTGTTGAGCATAACCAGCTGGCTGCAAATGACATTCCAAGTCTTGTTCACTTGACACTGTGACTCCACATACATGAGGTATGTTTCATTAAATAATTATGATAAAGCATAAAGTGCTGGTGTTTATAACAATATCATGGTACTTATACCAGTGTCCAGTAATTTTTGACAATGTGGTATCATAGTGACGTTTAAGTGTTTATAAATGCATCGTCGTGATGTTATAATACCCGGTAAATGCATTGTGGAGAGGGCCATTCATTATGCAACTACAAAGTGTGAGGAAATGGAATTTCTATGGAGAGAAGAGGGAGAGTAAAGCTCCGAAAAAGGATGCCAGGAGAGATGGCAAAGGATGCTGGTCTCACATTGCCAGATGAAGTAAAAAGGGCTATGTTTCAATGTCTTGATCGCTTTCATCAAGAATTGGAGATTCGTTCTAAGGCAATGGATCAAATTCTGTCAATCTTCGCTGTTATTCAGCCAAACACTTTGGTTGTTGCAACAGAAGAAGAACTTCGGAAGTATATTCCAAATTTGACTCAGATTTTCGATGAATTCTCTGATGAAGATATCAGTGTGGAAATTGGACGACTTCGGAGGCATTTGGAAGCTGCCAAAATCAGCGTTGAAGAGGCAAAGAAATGGACAGCATTGCAGTTTCTGGAGTTTATTGTGAAATGGGATTTTTGTGAATCTTTCCCAAGCTTGTCACTGTGTTTGAGATTCTTTTTGACTGTCTGTGTCTCTATTGCTTCATGTGAAAGAAGTTTTTCCAAATTGAAATTGATAAAAAATTTCTTTCGCTCGACCATGAGTCAGACAAGATTGACAAATCTGGCTTTACTTTCAATTGAACATGAATATGCAAAGAAGGTGAATTTTCATGAGGTCATTGATCAATTTGCAGAAATTAAGGCTCGAAAGCAGAGACTGTGAATCCTCTCTATTTACCTTTGAAGAATAGGCTGAGCGTTGAGACTGGATTTCCTGTGTTTTTTGTATAAAATAAAATACAGTATTACCTGTTGGCTGAATTTTTAATGTCCTGCATTTTTCTTATTTCCAATCTGCTTATGACAGTACTGTACTGTTTAAAAATATACTTGCAAACATAATATATTTTTCTGTGTGTTTAAATTTTAAAATTATTTATGGGGGTGCCAAAGAAAGGATCCGCCCCGGGTGCCAAATACTTTAGGTACGCCCCTGCTGGCGAGGGTTCGTCAGCGGGGAAGGGTTCTGTTGCTGCACGGTCATCGGGTTCGTCTGTGATATAATGATGGGGTCTGTACATCGTCGTCATTCATGGTTCTGTGGAAGAAAAACAAAATATAAGGAACAACACTCAAAATTTGTAATATTTTGTAAATGACCCACTTAGGGGTGTGACGTGTTAGAGATGGAATCTCTAGAAAAATTCAGGTTCACAAGCCCCTCCACATGTATTATATCTGGCCCTACAGGATGTGGAAAAACTGTATTTATGCTTAAAATCATTAAAGATAAGGGGGAGATGTTCTCAAAATTTGTGCATAAAGTAATATGGTGCTATTCGACGTTTCAGTGTTCAACGAGTACCAAGATGAAATTTTGTTCCACAAGGGTGTATATGACGTTAATTCGTTACAAGGTAATGATCATACAGTTATTGTAATTGACGATCTCATGTTGGAAATGGATAAAACGTTTGCCGAGACATTTACAGTGTTCTCCCACCATCTTAACATAAGCGTATTCTTCATCAACCAGAATCTATTTTTCAAAAATAGATACATGCGCGATGTGTCGCTAATTACACAATATCTAGTCTTATTCGCACAACGTAGAGATGTGTCACAAATTGGGGTATTAGTCAATCAAATGTTCCCGAATCAACGTAAGGAGTTTTTGGAGGTTTATAAAGAAGCCACAAGGCAGCGTTATGGGTATTTGCTTTGTGACCTTCACCCGCGAAACACGTTTAGGGTGCTTCTAAGAACGAATATATTCCCAAGCAAACATGAAACGGTGTATATTCCAGAATGACAAATAGGCTGATGGAATATCGTGAATTAATAAAAATCTATCAACGATTGCCCCGGGCACTGCAACAGATGTTTGTTAAAAATATCGACTCCGACTTTTTAAAATGCATCTGTGAAATCTGTCTTAATGTTATAAAATGTAATGTGCCAATGAAACACCCTCAGAAGGCTCGCTTATGTCGTTACAAGAACATAATACGAGCGCTCGCTCATAAAAGTCAAACTGTGGGTAAGAAAAAGCGAATTATTGTACAAAGAGGAGGATCATTCCTACACATCTTATTTTCAGTTTTGGATCTTTACTGACTAGATTAATATAATGAAGAAGGTGGTTGTGATTCCGCACGAGGTGTATGCTTCATTGCAAAGTTCAAAGATTCCAGACACGGTTCTAGAACCCCGTAAAAGTAGGCTTAAAACAATGGAAAGCGAGTTGCTAGCCCTATTAAACAGTGAAAAGTCACCTGATGAGAAAAGGATCTTGTACTAAGGGGCTTTGCAGAAATTTCTTCATGAGTACGAAGATTATAAGAATCCCACAGAGCTCCCCGTGGTTATTAGGCACAGCGCGAGTAGCGCTGAGCATGGCGACACAGGACCTGGGCCCGACATTAGAGATGACCAACCAAAGAACAACGGAACACAACACATCGAACATGTGTTAAAACAGTCTCCCACATACATTGAGGAATAAAGGCTTAAGTCTTCATAATCTATTGAGTGAGGACCCCATCATACAGTGGACCGATACAGGTGAGGTCATTGTTGAAGGAACGAGGGTACAAGGATCCAATATTGTTGATATTGTTCATGATCTGGTGAGAAAGTGGGACAGGCCCTCACCAACAGGATGGAAGCATATTAAAGCAAGACTACAACAAATAAATGTCCCCAAAACATTGATAGGTAATCTGAATAGGTAAAAAACCTGGATCAAGTCTCGCATGTGTCACAACTGAATACGCCATCGCCCCCCAGCAGCAGCGTCTCTGAAGAAGAGAAAGAAGAGAACAAACGGCCAACCTTATCCACGTGTCTCTAAAATATGCAAATGGCTAACATATTAAGTAAACGTTATTATGACATTTCTAACCCCGCCTCCTATGGTGGCGTTAATAGACTGTACAGAGGTGTTTACGGTGTAGGGAAAAAAGATGTTGAGCGGTTTTTGCGGGAGCAGGATGCTTATACACTTCATAAACCGGTGAGAAAAAGGTTTAAAACAGCCAAGACAACCGCGGATTCGATTGACTATTTGGCAAGCGAATTTAACAGACATGCAAATATATTCAGTGTATAATGACGGATACCGCTACATCCTATTCATAATAGATGTATTCTCTAGATATCTGTGGCTAATTCCATTGAAAAATAAATCGCCTGAAACGGTTGCTGAAGCGACCAAAATGTTGATGTTAAAAGAAGAAAGGGTTCCTGGCTATTTTTGTACGGATATGGGGAAAGAATTTATAGGTCGCGCTTTTCAGAACATGATGACAGAGTTTAATACCAGTTACTACACTAGCAGTTTTATAAATAAGGCCTCTTTAGCTGAGACCTAAAGTTGAGATTTGAATGGGGAAAAGATCGCTGGAGGCTTTTACCGCGAGGAGTTGCAGAAAATGACATTTAATTTAGGAAAAAGTGTTTAAAATTGAAAATATTTTAGGCAGCAAAGGTTCAGGAAAGAGAAAAATGTACCTGGTGAAATGGCTGGGTTACCCAGAAAGCTTCAACACCTATATAAAAGCTGCTGCAATAATGAACCTTAAATAGTATGCAACGTGGCGCCTAGCTACTTCTATGTCACACACCCGTCCTTCTCTTCTCTGTCTGTACATCCTAACAACACCCTGGCCAACTTTGTGACAGAACTCCACGGACCCATTGAATTGGAACGTGATTCGTATGAGGTGGGTTTATGTGAACTCCAGTTAGTCTCCAAATTTTTAACTCTTGAAAATGAACAAATCATATTTCTGATCCTTAGAAGAATCGATGAGTGCGAAAAATTAGACATAACCTTAGCCGATACTATGCGATCAGTACTATAGCACAAATGTATCGCTAGGAATCGGGCATTATGATACAGCCATGGACATTGTGACGGGTTAAACAAGAGTCTTGAAAAGTCGTACCTGACAAACGATTTACTATTTGAAGTCGTAAACATAGACACGCCTGCATGCACATTGAAGTTAAAATCAACGCTTAGTAGAAATATTAAAGATAAAGAGCTGTTCACAATTGTGGCCGAGGGCCGATATAGCGCAGCTCTCCAAAGAGATACCTTTCACGAGGCGCAGCATGACATGTCCAACTTAATATATCAATTGAAGATGAAGAAATTGGGTGAAAGCTCCAGACATGTGCTATATTTACAGCAATATCGTAGGGCACCAATTTATTGGGGACACCCAGGCGCGCCTGCTGCGCATAGCACACATCCCCAACCATAGAGGGAACAGTTTCAGCATTACATATGACAAGCCCCATTATGTGAATGTTGCGACTAATCTATTAACCAATATTTCGATATATATAAGAACAATTGAGGGAAAAAAATTTCCCATTCGGTGATGTGAGCTTAACAATGAAATTACACTTTCGCCGTTTATAATGACCCGAAGGCCATTCAGTCTATCGAGGAGTGAGATACCAGCGTGGGAGTGGGCTTGGATCCATTTTTTCATCCATACTACGCACCGCTGTCCCACTGTTGAAGAGGGGTGCCAGGTACCTAGGGAAGAAGGCGTTACAAACAGGTTTTAACGCGGCAGAAGACATAATGAGTGGAACTAAGCCTAAAGAAGCTCTAAAAAAACATTTAAAACGTACACGGGACGAAATCATCAAAGATGCAAAGAGAAAAATGCGTGGTGGTGGAAAGAAGAGATCTGCCAGGAGGAAGGGGTAACCATCACGTGGCGCTAAACGTAAAAGGAAATAAAAAAAGTGCTCTAAGCGTATGAAACCTATGGCTGATCATTTTTTTAACTGATATAAGCTAAGGACACTACTCTCACGAATCATAGGCTGATTACTAGTTGTCGAGAGAGGTGGCACTATTTCTGGCTCGTCATGGCGCGTTTCATCCATCCGTGTAGTTCACAATGCTGTAAATCGGAACTGTCCCTCTTTGATATGCCCCCCACTCAGGTCTCTATTGAGCATAGCGACTTTATTACAATTAACCCATTAAACACAATTAGTTCGCCGAGTGCCCCAGTAGAATTCGTGATACCGAGCTCAGGCTCTTACTTTTTTGACCCGAGCTGCATGCACATGTACGCTAAACTGCGTATAGCCCATTCTAATGGAACGGACTGCGATGATAGTTACTCAGCATACCCTGAAACCAACATTTTACACTCCATATTCAGCCAGTGTGAGGTGTATTTATCAGGTCATCCCATAAGTAATGTCGTTTTTTACGATAGATTAAGTTTAAACTAGTCCTACTCAGTTTAAGCATAAATTTTCCGAAGGTTATATCTAAGAGGAATCTATCGTGTTTCGCTACATACTTTACAGACCTTGACCAGTGAAGACGTGTGTTTTGCTTTACGTGAACCCCTCATAAACATGGCAGTATTAGAAGAGCAGATCAGGCATATAATGCTTTACGAGTTCAAAAAAGGGAATAGTGCTACTGAAGCAACGCGAAACATTCAGGACGTTTATGGCAACGATATTCTGCATGTGAGGAAATGTCAAAGATGGTTTCAAAAGTTTAGGAATGGTGACTGCTGTTTGACAGATGCAGCACGCTCTGGACACCCTGCTGAGTTTGATGATGACCTGCTGTTAGCCGCACTTGAAGAAGACTGTTCAACAACTGTCGAAGAATTGGCCCAGATACTCATTCATCCCCGTCCACCATCCATCGACATTTGCAACAACTCGGGAAAGTGCCTAAGTTAGGAAAATGGGTGCCACATGAATTGTCGGTCGACAATCTGAGGGTGCGGCTAAACATTAGCACAGCTCTTCATTCCCGTGAACTCCAAGATCCGTTTTTGCACCATTTTGTGACTGGAGTTGAAAAGTGGATACTGTACCAGAATGTTAAGTGCCATCGACAGTGGGTTTGTGCCGGAGAACCAGCGACACCACAACCAAAACCAAATCTTCACCCTCGGAAGGTGTTGCTTAGTGTTTGGTGCAATAAAGGTGGTGTAATACACTTTGAAACCTTACCACACAACCAAACAATCACCGCTCAAGTCTACTGTCAACAACTGGATCGATTGAACACCACTAAAAAAGAGACCTTCTTTGGTTAATCGGAAAGGAATCGTGTTCCACCACGACAACGCACGTCCTCATATTGCTCGGATCACTTCTGTAAAAATTGAGGAGCTTGGGTGGGAAAAACTTCCACATCCTCCATATTCTCCAGACCTTGCGCCTTCAGATTATCATCTCTTCAGGAGTGTGCAAAACTATCTTGACGAGAAACAGTATACTTCTTTAGATGACCTGCACACCAGTCTTTGTACGTTTTTTGCCTCAAAACCGCCTGAATTTTATAAACATGGCATTGAAAAGCTTGTAGGACGTTGGCAGAGTGTCATTGATTCCGATGGAAAATATATACTAGATTAAAAAGTTTCAGTTGAGTTTTTTTGTCCTTCAAATTCCGATCTAAAAAACATTACTTATGGGATGACCTGATAAATCAGGTTAACATCTCGGCAGGAACGGGGTATTATCACCTACGAGCCTATCTGGAAAATGTCCTCAACTTTTCAAAAGAAGCGAAGGACACCTTTTTAACCGCCGAGGGATATTACCATACTAAAGATGAAAATGGTATAAAGGATAAATTTAAAAATTCTAAAAAAAAGATACGAGTGTTTTGGACGTCTTCATACAGATTTCACATTCCAGGAGAAACTGCTTATGAACGGGGTGGATATGAAGTTGAAGCTTACCCGCACGAGTCCTGAGATCTGCATAAATCTGGGGTCTGATCAAGAAGAGGGTGCGAAACCCGTTGTGATTCACATAATGGAGGCGTATTTGCGTATACGCCGAGTGAAATTAAGTTCGCCAAAACAAATAGAGATTGAGAAAGACTTAATACACGCCACAGTAAAATACCCAATTAACAGGGTACAGATCAAACTATACACGGTGCCCGCCGGGTTGGCCTCGAAACAACGAGAAAACGTGGCCCTTGGAGTTCTACCTAAAAGGATATTAATTGGAATGCAGGGCCACGCCTCAATGAATGGAAAATATAAAAAGAGTGCCTTTAAATTCGAGAATTTCGGCCTTAAAAATATTACTCTACGTAAATGACGTTGCATTGGGAGGGTCTATGATTACGGACTACTCGTCAGACGCTGTGTTCCCGCTCTGCGCGAGAGCTTATAGTAGTCTGGCTCATAATGCAGGTGGCTGTGCTGAGCTTGGGTTTGGTGTAACGCAAAAAGAATTTGTCCAAGAATTTAACATTTATTAATTTGATATCACGCCTGACTTGTCTGCTGGCATAAATACGCACTTAAGTCCACAACAGAGTGGAAATATCTCAGTCAGGTTGGAATTTGCCAAGCCTACAGACTTTCCTATTAGTGTACTCGTGTAACTCGAATCACAAGCACAATAGAAGTTGATCGTTTCAGGAACGTGGTCACAGACTTTTAAAATGGACGCGAATACACTCCAGAGAGTAATGAAGTGACTGGTTCACACGCTCCAAATTTATCGGTGTGTTTGAGAAGAATGAAATATTGAAATTGCCAACTACGAGAAACTGGTACGGGATTATCGTGAACACAGACATTGTGGGGGGTGAGGGGATTCATCGGTTTGCAATCTATTTTAAAAATAGGGAAAGAATGTACTATTTTGACTCACTCGGCACTCAGCCCTGGAATGATCCGGTTATAGTAAATTTAATCGAGCAGATACATGTACCTGAGATTGTATGGAACCCGTATCGCCTTCAAGGATATTATATTAACACATGCGGCATGTACGCCCTCTCATTTCTCATGCACATGTCACGGGGAAAGGGTTTTATAATTTTTTTTAAATAATTTACTTACATTTTAATATCGTCTTTATTGAACGGTTCTTGCATTTCGTCACAAATTTTTGAAACAACGTGCGTAGATAGATCATTCTGTTCCACCGCGTTGAAAAGATAAATTGCAGAGTGACGAGGCATCGCCATCTTCAAACAAATCGGGGAAGCTGTACAGCTGGCTCATGGTTGGTATTTCAAAGCACTGTTCCAGAAAAAACATTGAAATGAGGCTTTGAGATGAAAATGCCCCCTTTTATAAATGGGGTTCGTGATTGTGATCAACCCACAACACACAAAACGCTAGCTTCCTATTGGCTATCGGTGGGCGGGGCTTGACGCGTAGGCCTGCATAGCGGCCAAACAGAGGTCCTGGGCTCCGCCCACAGGGCTGTGATTGGCTGCCCCATGAAATCTGGGGCGTGTCAGATATTCCCATTCGTAGAGAGAGAGAAATGCGTTTTTTTATCTTGTATTCGGCAGAGAGAGAGAGAGAGAGAGAGAGAGAGAGAGAGAGAGAGAGAGAGAGAGAGAGAGAGAATTACAATAAATATAATGTAGTAAATCATGTTAAATCCAATTACTGAATTGTAGAAGGTGCAATTATACGAGTTATGCCATAAATTCCATTTTTATATAAATACGTTTAGAAAACGATATTTATTGGGGTAAGCCAGCTAAAACATAAAATCTAGTTACATTAATGTTTTTTGCATCAAAGTTTAAGATACTTCGAAGAGTCTATATCTTTTAAAATAATTTTGCATCATTATTTCAGGATATCTTCAACAGTAAGATTTAATATGATCGTGAATGCTGGTTTTAATTATATTAAAAAATAATGCAGCAGTGTCGCGGCAGGGCTGCAAGTAAATGAGGAAAAATGAATGTTACCCCGAGACTCAATCTATTTTGTTTTTAAAATCATATTAATATTTTTTTTATAAGGCTTAAAGATATATTGGTGTCATAAAGATAAATTTATATTGAAACAAAATAATTGGCCAAAAGAGGAAAAATGAATAAGTTACCCCGAAATAGAATCTATTTTGTTCTAAAAATCATATTAATATTTTTTTAATAAGGTTTAAAGATATATTGGTGTCTTAAAGATAAATTTATATTGAAACACAATAATTGGATAGATGAGAAATTAATAAGTTACCCCTAATTTAATTTCTATTTTGTTTTAAAAATAATATTAATGCTTTTTATGTTATAGTTTAAGGATAAAATTGCGTATTATGATGAAAATTTGTTTTTGTATTAAACTTAGTTTATCTTATTCGAATTTTTGTTTATCAGATCGCCCACCAAATGTCAAATTGGCCTTGTTTCACCACAAGAAGTTCAATAGAAAAACTATTGGCGTTGCCTTTTTTTGACTTGGCCCCATAAACGTATTTGCTTATGTTTAATAGCTCTGTCTATTGGGTCGTTTTAGAGACCTTGTCGGTCTACCAGAAGTTGGAAAGTAAAGCGGTGGTGGTGGCGCTGTGGAAGTGGTTGGTGGGTTGTTGATGGTGGTTGTGTAATATTGTTTCACCACCAATCGTCTAAGTTTGGACGCTTGGTTGTAGTCCTCATATCGGTTACGTGGTGTTGATGGGATAAGCTCCTAAAAGTCTATACTTAGACGATTGTTAGTGATGTGATGCTTTTTTGTGTGGTGGTTATGCTCGTATATATTTGCTATTGGGGCTTTGCATGCATCATTTGTGTGTGTGATAATAGGGGGTTTATGGGCTTATAGTCGGGGTGTACATTTGTGTGCGCTTTCGGTCGTATTTAGAGACCTTGTCGGTCTACCAAGAGCTGGTAAGTAAAGCGGTGGTTGTGGTGCTTCACCACCAATCGTCTAAGTTTCGACGCTCAGTTATAGCCCTCATTTCGGTTACGTGGTGTTGATGGGATGAGCTCCTAAAAGTCTACACTTAGACGATTGGTGATGATGTGGTGCTTTTTTGTGTGGTGGTTGTGCTCGTATATATTTTGCTATTGGGGCTTTGCATGCATCAATCAGTTTATATAACCTTTAGTTAGCTTCCGCCCGAATTGTTCATTCTGACGAAGGTCAAGCTTTTCACTTCACCTTAGACCTACAGTTTAACGTGGAATCCGAACCACGCCCCATCAGCAGCACAGCGTCTAAACCACTAGGCCACCTAGAATACCCACTTATCTACCAACCACTTTCTTTATTGCGTGGAAGGATGAACAGCTGGGTTTTGCTGCGCGCCGGCTGCCGTCGGGTCTCGAACCCGGGGCCGATGGATTCGTAGTCAGCGACGCTAACCACTACACCACCTAGGCGCAATATATATATATATATATATGTGTGTGTGTGTGTGTGTGTATGATAATAGTGGCTTTATGGGCGTACAGTCGGTGAGTGTATGTACGTTTGTGTGCGCTTTTAATTCGTTCGAAGGTTATTAATATATACAAGCCATTTATCCCTTCTAAGAAGCCTTCTAAGCCAACTGGCGGATTAAGCCAGAATGTATGCTTTAATTAAAAATAGCGCAATCTGGCAACTCAGCCAGTTAAACCAACTGGCTGACTAGGATCTTATAAGACAGCGGCCGCTCGGCTGAAGTCTTAATATGCGCTTGGCTCCTGCCAGGCGAACACCTCTCTTCCTCTCTCTTTCTTTTGGGGGATAACTCCGCCTCCAAGTTGCATAACCTTTGTTGCTCTTGCAGCATTGCCTTTGTTGCATAACATCTTGCAACACCCCCCTTGTTGATATCTTATGCAACATTTCCTTTGCAATACTGATCAACATTTTCAATTGAATTGCACTCTCTCCTTTTGCGCCCATACTACTGACCCAGAGGCATAGGAAACAACAATATTTCTTGAACCCTCCTTGCATGCCCATTAACATACCAATGACTTTGAGATTACCACAGATATTCCATTGATGAGTGATGTATTGGATTGCTTCTAGTAGTATATTCATGTTATCGTACGTCTCCTTTATATGAACGGAGTGGGCGATCGGGATGGACGGCTTTAAGTTCCCGTTATGCAGGAGAACCGCTTTCAAGCTTCGCTATGAGGAATCAATGAAGAGGCGCCACTCAGATGGTGTGTGTCCTGAGACAAGTTCTCGAAAAGTCCATTGATATCATGGCAATAGCAGAGCGGACCGTCTACTGTAAAGAATGTCACCAAATCATGGTTTCGTTTTCGATAGTGACACACTCGGACATTCTTCTGAAGTGTTTCTGCTTGAGTCTCGAGGAGAGAAGTTCTAATTTCTCTTTGGAGAGGGCTAGGTCTCTAATGAGGTCATTCAACTCGTTTTGGGTAAGCCTCTTCGGCTCCGATTGCTCTTCGTCAGGTGTGTAGTCAAGATCGGCCGAAGGTCCCGCATCTCCGCCAATCGCACCTTCGTTGGATTCCCTTTCGTCTTCTAAAGAATCGAGTCCATGCTGTGGAGGTACCGGAATCGGCATCGTGTCATCGTGAGGGATCGGTCTGATCGCGGAGTCTACGTTCGGATAAACGATGTTATGCTTGTTCTTCACGGAGAATCCAGTTATGTTAATATTGCAAAAGTAACAATCGCCATGATGGTCTCTCGGCTCTCTCCATATCATGGGTATAGCGAACGGCATCGACTTTTTCCTTTGGTTCAACCAGTCACGTAATCCATTCGAATAAGCGGTACAGATAACATGTGGCGCCCACGCCTTATCTTTGTCGTCTAGTGGACAGCCGAAGTATAACCGGTAAGTTTTCCGAAGATCCTTCGTGATTATACGTCGTTGAGATTTAGTCGCGAACGAGCCGCACACGTAACAGAAATTGTCGGGGTGACGTTTACACTTTTGAGGCATGATAATCGATGAGGGGGTTGATGTAAATCACCTAAAAAATAAAATGTGTAAGTGGGCGACACAAAACAAAACAACACACAACTAGACATGTGACTGTTACGCCAAAGAATAAAAGGATGTACATGTGCAACGTTTGCAAATTTGTGCCCAGCAACTGCTCTCAACTAAAATATATATATATTATATTTATTATGTATATTATGATCGGTCTCCTCTCGAAAACTAGACGTGCTAGAGAAAAACCGAAAACAGATATGGAATCAGCGTCCCAACAGCTATCTAGCCCACCCATAATTATATCTGATGAAAAATACTTGTTGGCCAGCACTATTAAAAAAAGCCTACAATTCCTTCCATTTCCTGTTTAAATACGACGCACAATGTTTCAACCATTTTCCAGTCGGTCAATAAATTTACAAAACAAAGGGGGGGTGGGGGTAATGGGGAGGGGGGGGGCAATGGGGAGAGGGGGGTGGCAATGGGGAGAGGGTGGGGGTTAGCCCCCCAAGTTGCATAAAGGGGGGTGATGGGTTTTGGGGGGGGAGAAGGTGTCCTCGCCTTAGGCGAGTTTGTGAAGCACAAGCCCCGCCCGTAGGGCAGGGAGCCGAAGGCTCTGCTTGTGATAAAGTTATAATTTCCAACGCTAAAACATATAAATAATTTCTGACACTAAAGTATACTTATCCCATAATAATAATTTAGTGCCTAAAAGCTTTGCAACAAAACCCCTTCAACATATATAGATAAATACAACTAAAACAAAACTTTTCGAGAAATAAATAAATCAAAAAAGGTTTCTCTTATCTAACATAAAAATAAAGTCTGAAGATATTTCAGAAAAAAATTAAATGAATCGAGAAATAAATCTGTTATAAAAATGTTAAAGAAAATCTCACTTTACCCCTCGCCCACCCGGCCCTGCTTTTACCCCATCTTCCTTCGCTTTATTCCCCCCCCCCATTCCCCCTCTCCCCCTCCCCTAACACAACAATTCCCCTAGTTTGCGACTCTCGTACAATTTTTATTTTCTTTGGTTGTATAACTTTCCTTTTGTCCTTTCGCAAAAGAGGCGGTTTTAGCATGTAATTACGAAAAGTAATTATTTGACGCGATCCATTATGCTAACTCCTGGGTTATCATTAACCAGCAACATCGGGAGTCGAACTCCCGACCTATATATATATATATATATATATATATAATGATAACCCAGGAGTTAGCATAATGGATCGCATCAGTGTGGCCTGAGTGTTAGGCCACTTTCTGGTCCTCCTGACTGAATATTATTATACCAGTTGAATCAATGTCGTCGTCGTTGAGATTTAGTCGCGAACGAGCCGCACACGTAACAGAAATTGTCGGGGTGACGTTTACACTTTTGAGGCATGATAATCGATGAGGGGGTTGATGTAAATCACCTAAAAAAATAAAATGTGTAAGTGGGCGACACAAAACAAAACAACACACAACTAGACATGTGACTGTTACGCCAAAGAATAAAAGGATGTACATGTGCAACGTTTGCAAATTTGTGCCCAGCAACTGCTCTCAACTAAAATATATATATATTATATTTATTATGTATATTATGATCGGTCTCCTCTCGAAAACTAGACGTGCTAGAGAAAAACCGAAAACAGATATGGAATCAGCGTCCCAACAGCTATCTAGCCCACCCATAATTATATCTGATGAAAAATACTTGTTGGCCAGCACTATTAAAAAAAGCCTACAATTCCTTCCATTTCCTGTTTAAATACGACGCACAATGTTTCAACCATTTTCCAGTCGGTCAATAAATTTACAAAACAAAGGGGGGGGGGGGTAATGGGGAGAGGGGGGGCAATGGGGAGAGGGGGGTGGCAATGGGGAGAGGGTGGGGGTTAGCCCCCCAAGTTGCATAAAGGGGGGTGATGGGTTTTGGGGGGGGAGAAGGTGTCCTCGCCTTAGGCGAGTTTGTGAAGCACAAGCCCCGCCCGTAGGGCAGGGAGCCGAAGGCTCTGCTTGTGATAAAGTTATAATTTCCAACGCTAAAACATATAAATAATTTCTGACACTAAAGTATACTTATCCCATAATAATAATTTTAGTGCCTAAAAGCTTTGCAACAAAACCCCTTCAACATATATATAGATAAATACAACTAAAACAAAACTTTTCGAGAAATAAATAAATCAAAAAAGGTTTCTCTTATCTAACATAAAAATAAAGTCTGAAGATATTTCAGAAAAAAATTAAATGAATCGAGAAATAAATCTGTTATAAAAATGTTAAAGAAAATCTCACTTTACCCCTCGCCCACCCGGCCCTGCTTTTACCCCATCTTCCTTCGCTTTATTCCCCCCCCCCATTCCCCCTCTCCCCCTCCCCTAACACAACAATTCCCCTAGTTTGCGACTCTCGTACAATTTTTTTTCTTTGGTTGTATAACTTTCCTTTTGTCCTTTCGCAAAAGAGGCGGTTTTAGCATGTAATTACGAAAAGTAATTATTTGACGCGATCCATTATGCTAACTCCTGGGTTATCATTAACCAGCAACATCGGGAGTCGAACTCCCGACCTATATATATATATATATATATATAATGATAACCCAGGAGTTAGCATAATGGATCGCATCAGTGTGGCCTGAGTGTTAGGCCACTTTCTGGTCCTCCTGACTGAATATTATTATACCAGTTGAATCAATGTTTAGATGCCCACATTTACATTCGAGGGTATGAATTTTTATACCGGGTGTATATAAAGTAAAGACTTGAACTGGTTTAAACTAGTTTCAACTTGTTTTTTAACTCTTAAAAACATTTTCAACACCTCTTATAAACCTTATTATCGAATATACAGTTGTTATAAAGTACATGTAATAAATATTACTCGTTCATGTTCACTTACTTTAATATAATTCAAATCGGATTTGTCTCTTCATTTGCGTTACTTTATACATACCCGGTATATGTATAGTCTGTGATGTCCATTTATAAACTTTAAAAACTGTCGAGTTATTTTAAATCAAAACTATGTCTAATAAGGTCCAGCCCATTAAGTAGTTAAAATTACTACACTACTTCGGTAGTTTTGAAAATAAGGAGACATTTTTTACTTTACTTATTGTCAGAATTATCCAAATAACGTAGCAATGTTGACTTACTGGGTGGGGCTTATTTGACAGCAAGTTGGGCTAAAATAACCAGCATTGCAAGTAGATTTTATTTCTTACTAGCACTGCCTAAACTCATAAACCTCAATGTTAGGTTGCCGCATCACCAAAATTTTCAACGCTCAATATTATGTTGTCATGTCAACTAAACTCTCAACCCTCAATGTTATGTTGCTACGTCACCTAAACTCTCACACCTCAGTGTTACGTTGCCACATCACCTAAACTCGCAACTGGTGATGGACCGATTCCAAAATTTAGCCGATGCCGATACAGATTCCCTGAAAAAGTGCCGATACCAATTCTTTGCTTATATTTTAAAAAATCAATTTCCTTCACAAATTTTACTAATCAACCGTGAAAACTTTCAATTTTCATATTTTTACATTTCAAATTTGCTTAAATGCTTTTCCTTAGCTCACTCCACAATATATAGCACCAGAATTTGTTACTCATATACCGTAGCTAAAATTATGTTAAAAAGTTTGGATCACCTGAAGATCAGAGACCCCATGTATTCTTGTTTTTTGCTTTACAGTACCAAATATAATAATTTAAATTGAATGCCCGGTTAGGTCAACTGTACGCCCTTGACGATTGGTTAGGTTAAGTCGTGATATTTTCGTTAGTTTTAACGAAGATATCATTTGGTAATTGAGGCTGGGGGCCCTGATCTTCAGGTGATCCAAAAGTTTTATTAGCCCTTTAAGCCCTGAATTTTTTGTAGGGTTAAGTTATGAATGCTTGTATTTGAAACGTTAGCAATTTGTACCTTCAGTCCTTAAAGGGTTAGTCAGTAAAATGATAAAAAAAATTTATTTTAGTTTCATAAATTCAATACTAATATTTAAAGTAATTGGTTTTCCTTATGTTCAAGGTATTTTCTTTCTTCAACAATATAAAGAACATCAAGATTTTTCATTAAAACTTCAAGTCCCTGGTGGCCAATTTGAATAAAAAAATGGATATACAATTTGGGTTTGTAAAATTATTAAAATATTGGATCAAATGTAGAATTCGGACCCCAGCCTTCTTTAGTTAGCTTTATAAGGCTAACTAACGAAAATATCACGACCTAACCTAACCAATCGTCAAGGGCGTACAGTTAACCTAACGATTGGTTAGGTTAGGTCGTGATATTTTCGTTAGTTAGCCTTATAAAGCTAACTAAAGAAGGCTGGGGTCCGAATTCTACATTTGATCCAAAATATTTAAAATAAAGTAAATATAATGAGATGGTTTAATATATAAATTATAAAGTAGTACACCTCGGTGGTGTAGTGGTTAGCGTCGCTGACTACGAATCCATCGGCCCCGGGTTCGAGACCCGACGGCAGCCGGCGCGCAGCAAAACCCAGCTGTTCATCCTTCCACACAATAAAGAAAGTGGTTGGAAGATAAATGGGTACCCTATGGGGCCTAGTGGTTAAGACGCTAGGCTGCTTGATGGGGCGTGGTTCGGATTTCACGTTAAACTGTAGGTCTAAGGTGGAGTGAAAAGCTTGACCTTCGTCAGAATGAACAATTCGGGCGGAAGCTAACCAGAGGTTAACCAAAGGTTAAAGGTTAATATAGAATTATTATTAATATAGAGAGTAGGAGATTACAATAATACAATAGTTTATATTCAAAGATTGGCGAGTTGGAGAAAATGTAAATTTGTGTAAATTTAACTTATTAAGCTTTACCTTTTTCGTGAATGTAAAATATTTGGACCTTTTCCAGTTTGTGTACCGTTTTCATATAATTTATTTTTGAGAATATTTTGTTAAAGCTAACGAAAATATCACGACTTAACCTAACCAATTATCAAGAGCGTACAGTTGATCTATTAGTAAATAGTAAATACTATTCCAGAAACAAACAATGTTATAATTAATAATAGATCAACTGTACGCACTTGATAATTGGTTAGGTTAAGTCGTGATATTTTCGTTAGTTTTAACAAAAATATTCTCAAAAATAAATTATATGAAAAACGGTACACAAACTGGAAAAGGTCCAAATATTTTTATATAATTATACTTTGAAATGAGTATAAATTATCATAAATAGTGTTTTTTGTCTGTTCAATTTTCTATAAATATAGGTTTTGTTTTGTAATGAATTTTTTAATTTTCAAAGAATCGGTGAGAGAATCGGCTAAATTTGGGTGTACCTGAATGCTATGTTGCCACATCACCACCTAAACTTTCTTCTCTCTTCCACTTTTTTAAATGAAATGAATAATTTAAATAAATAATTGGAGAACCTTATTGGACCAGCCTACATTCACCAATGGAGATAACTCAATAGCTTGTTGGGTGTACGAGTATATATCTATTTCTTATATAGTCGTCACTTTCTGCTAACTTTTTTTCTGGAGCAAATAAAATAAGAGTAATTATTAATCAAAATGCATTAAATTTGAGCTTAACTTTGTTGATCTATTTCGTAATAAGATTACTAGTCTTTAGATTTTTAACTCGACGATTAAATTAGTCAAAAATCAACAAATAAAATTTCTCCTCATCTGGAAGATCAACAAAACCATTTGACTTTCTTCCTTCGCGTAGATATCACATTTACAAGCGCTCATTTTAGACAGAGAAACAGAGGACGCACAACGTCGTTCTGATATTAAAATTAATAACGAAATATACTTCAAATCATCTTAAATCTCAAACTGTTTCCAAGTCACGAAATTTACATAAGAGTAAAATCCTGAAGGATTTTCGTTCGCTGGAAAATAGAGATGCCGTTAATTCCGATATGAACACATATTTCAATTTATTTTTGTGTAAAATATTTAGCCACTGTTTGTATGTAAATTTCGTTCCGGTAAAGTTCGAAAACTATTTCCGTTACTTAAAATAATTTTGCCTTCATTGAAAATTGCGACCCAGAATTATTTTAAATAATTTTGATTTTCGCATTAATTAAATATACACTAAATGCTTTTCTCCACCTTCATTAATTTTTATTCTCTCTCTCTCTCTCATATACAGTATACATATATCATATATAAATAATGTGTGTGTGTGTGTGTGTGTGTCAGTAACCAAAGGTGACAGCTTCGGTATGTAAACTGAACTGTGATGAAAACACATTGCTTAATAGTCATAATTTATGTCGACACACGCTGACATTATCTTTATGGCCTTATGATAAAGACATAAAGGACGAAGTATTCCTACATTCATTTTCCGCAATGCAGCTTCGCTCGTCTGTTGGCGATATTATCGCATATTCGTTCGTCGGAAGTTTAGGATATACATAACATTTAAGGACGTTAATAGCCTCTTAACCACTTTATCGGATGATCAACTCCGCCAAAATACGAAAAACCTGTTTCTTAAAAAAAACCTGTATTAGAGTTCCCCCCTTAAAATGCTTCTTATACTCACGTATTGGTTTCCTTTTCAAAATGATGTTTTCCCACGTTCGAAATTTTGTCTCTGATCTTGTTTTGGAAAATCTCTCGAGTTAGTTAATTATTTATTTATAAATCTCAATTACCTTTGCAATATACTGTAAAATTATAAATAAATAAATAAATAAATAAATAAATAAATAAATATATATATATATATATATGAATAGAAACGACGTAAGTAATAAGGAGCGTCTCTGCACACGGGGAAGAGAAATAACGAATAAATTTTTCATTTATTCGTTATTTCTCTTCCCCGTATGCAGAGACGCTCCTTATTACTTACGTCGTTTCTATTCATTTATATACTGCGTGGTCATTGCAGTTAAATGCATATATATATATATATATATATATATGGAGAGCGGGGTTAGTTCGCCATTGGGGTACTTTCGCCATACCAACATTTAGACAAAGTAACTGCTTATGCGCATGCACAGATCTATTTAAGAAACAAAATTATCATTATTTCGTCAGTTTGTGACAAGTAAGCAGGTAGGGCACAGGTGTTTGGCGAAGGTACCCCCCCTCAGGAGAATCTAAGTGCTGTTAGATTTAGATATTATGCCCTATTCAATGTTCATTTTCAGGATAATAAATGTATTGTAATATTTTTTGGTATCTTCTACTCCTATTTTGTCTAATAATTTCTTCTCTATGTAAGTACCCCTTATAGTAGGGGGCACATTCGCCATCTTGGTATTTTAACCGAAATGACTATAAGTCAAAGAAATGTCTATATTTTGACAAGATACTGATGACATGCGTGCTTCACTCCTCAACTTTTAAATAGTTTTAATATCCACTTCTTTCATCAATTATAGGAAAAATTTTAAGGCATTAAAAGGAAGGGTGGCGAAGTAACCATGCTCTCCCCTATACATATATATATATATATATATATATATATATTATATATATATATATATATATATATATTAGTGATGGATCGAATAACCGCAACCGCAACCGCCGTTCCATAAGTGCGGTTGCGGTTGTAAAAGCTTAGTTAATTTTAATTTTAGGTTAATTAGAAATATTTCTTTTTTAAAAAGAAAATGATGGGTCTCCTTATGCGTGCTTAAACGTGACGTCATACGGCTGCCGTAGTAAAATTGGTTTAAACTGCGCTCTAAGTTATTACTCTGTGAGCTCCATGAAGTAACGTTTATTTTTATTTAATTTTCTTCAAACTAAAATCGCCTTTAGTACAATAGTCAATAAAGCTTATTCCTGCTCGACGGACCTCTCGGGTTCGTGTAACTTGGTCAATGGCCTTCGTTGGCCAAAGGAGTGGTTCTCGAACATGACTCCCCCCAAAAGGGGGTAAAGAAGTGGTCTGTGTTAAAACGGACCTGCGCAGTCTCAACTCGCTGCTAGTTGACAACATCAGTCCTCGTTCTGCTTTGATTGTTATCGGTGTAATGTTATGAGCTCTTCATATCTACAACGGTTTTTCATATTGTGTAATGTTTAGTTTATTGAATAACGATACAACTGTGATTGCATTATTGCTCTTAACTGTTACTGTATTGTAATTACTGACAGTGATAACTGATAAGTACTTATTTTTTATTTTTCGTGTTCACAGATTTTAAATTAAGATTTGAAACATTATATTAACAGAAATGGAGACCAGTGTGTGGTGGAAATATTTTAGTAAGGAATCCACTGATACTGCAAAATGTGATCTTTGTAATAAACTATATTCTCGCAGGGACGTAGTACAACTAATCTTAAAAATCATATGAAGTCAATGCACAAAGAAGAATATGAACAATTAACTAATGAACAAAACGAATTATCGAAAAAGAAATCAAAGGAAACCGCACTTGAACAAATGAAGCTGTTACGTGAAACTAGTCCACAGTATAAAATAAAACAGAGACATTTTTACGAAAACCTTGTCTATAACAAAATGTACCCTTTGGCTGTGGATAAAGTGAATGACATACTGAAAGACATGAAAGATAGCAAACTGTCATTTACTACTGATGCTTGGTCAGATACTTCTGCTGGTGTAACTTTGATGTCACTAACGGGCCACGGCATAAACAGCAAATTTGAAAGAGTTAATTTAGTGTTGTTTGCTGAACCTCTTAATGAACGACATACTGGTGAATATTTGTCCCAAAAATTTGATGAAATGATCAAAATGTGGCACTTGGACGCAGCTGTGCATATAGTGATGAGAGACTCAGGAGCGAATATTAAAAAAGCTCTATTTCTCAGTGGTGTCAACAACTTGAACTGCACTGCCCACAAACTCCAACTAGTGATCAAGTCAGGATTATCTACTCAGAAATCTGTCTCTGATGTTATTGCCAAGGTACGCTCCATAGCTGGCCACTTTAACCATTCAACGCAGGCCCAGGATGAGCTGAAAAAAATTCAAAGTCGTCTTGACAAATCGCAGCTTGCAGTTATGAATGACACTCCAACAAGGTGGAACAGCACTCTTCACATGTTGGAGCGAATATCAGAAGTTAAAGAGCCCCTTTGCCTGTACTTTGCTATTAATTCCAAAGTGAGAGATCTAACTAAGGCTGATTTTTCTTTGATCGACCAATGCGTCAAGATTCTGAAACCATTCGATGAGATCACCAGAAGTTTGAGCTCTCGTTCCTCCTCCATATCAGAAGTAATTCCCTTAGTAACTTCACTAAAAAGATATCTGAATGACTTGAGCGAGAGTACTGAAGGAGTAAAGAGTATGCTTCTCACAATGAGTACTGAACTTAACAGAAGATTTGACACTCTAGAAGTAAATTTTCTATATTCTGTCGCGACCTATCTCGATCCTAGGTACAAGGGAAAATTCTTCTCTAGTCCAATGTTTTGAAGCAGGTTCAGGAAGAACTAGCAAGACTGTGTGAAAATGTTGATGTGACAAACCCTGAACCAGTCAAAAAGCAGCCAAAAAGAGCCCGAATGACTGATTCTCCTGAGCCAAGTTCTTCAAAGTCGTCACTACTGGACTCGATGAACGCATTTTTGAGTTCAAGCAGTGAAGAAGAAGAAAGTTCACCAAGGATCAACAAGAAGATGCGAGTTCTTCTAGACAACTATCACAAAGAAAAAAGAATTGCTCCCGACGATGATCCTCTTCAGTGGTGGAAAGATAACGAACTAAAATACAAAGAACTTGGCTGTATTGCAAGAACATATCTTGCTTGCCCTTCAAGTAGCATTCCAAGCGAGCAGCTCTTCAGTGGAGCGGGAACGTTGTACGATGAGAGGCGTTGCCGCTTGAAAGGTGAAAATGCAGCAAAAATATTATTCTTGAAATTCACACTGCCTGTCATTAAGTTTGACATCAGTTTTTCAAATGAATAATAATCCATAACTTTCCAATGGGTGGAGGCTGGGGAAAGTG
Source organism: Bathynomus jamesi (assembly GCA_023014485.1). Lineage (NCBI taxonomy): Eukaryota > Metazoa > Arthropoda > Malacostraca > Isopoda > Cirolanidae > Bathynomus > Bathynomus jamesi. The sequence continues at coordinate 848,456 of JAJOZX010001237.1, read as the reverse complement.
GTAGGTGGGATGAACAGTGCGATGGGTCCTCGTCCCTCATCCTGGTAACACACTTAGTGCAAAATATGGTTTTAATTAATTTGACCTATTCTTTCATAATAGCTATATAAGTTTAGAATATACTTCATTTAAATAGTATTTATTTAGTAAATACCTTATGTTGAACACAAGTTTTGCAACACACAAATAGCGGTAGCGGTGTATTGCAAAACTTGTGTTCGACAACCGCAAACACAACCGCAACCGCAGTTGTGAAAAACCGACCACTCGATCCATCACTAATATATATATATATATATATATATATATGCCGGGTGTCCGAGAATTATCTGTACAATTTTTGGCTGTTATTAAAAGTCAACCATGAAGTGTAGAAATTCCAGTGTTGTCCCATTTTACAGAGAATCTCATTAAGTTTTTTCTGATACCACGTTTTGACAAGTCTTTTAGAAATGTACGCGGGTGACAGACATTGATGATTTAAAAGCAAGAATCACAGCTGCTATTGAGCGAATTGATGTGGATATGCTGCAGCGTACATGGCAACATTTGGAGTATCGATTGGATGTTTTGCCAATCACTAATGGTGCACATATCGAATGTTTGTAACAACGTTACTTTAATAAAAGAAACTTTTGAAAATACAGATTCTAAATAATCTTTTTTAAGAATTTTACGTGTGTTATCAAGAATTTTATTAAAAGATGAAATTGTACAGATAATGTTCGGACACACTGGAATTTCTAAAAAATGTCAAAACTTGGTATCAGAAAAGACTTAATGAGATTCTCTGTAAAATGGGACAACACTGGAATTTCTACACTTCGTGGTTGACTTTTAATAACAGCCAAAAATTGTACAGATAATTCTCGGACACCCTGTTATATATAATAAAATTGTGCGTGCGTGTAGAAATTCCTTCTTTTAATATTTCCGAATTCTTGTTTACTATTTTTAGGTCCCTAATCCATAATTCTTTCCAGACTCTTCTGCCTACCTGTTAGATCGGGAAATTAATTTAAATTTTTCTAGACATGGCCCCGAACCTACGCGACTGTTCTGAATGCAGCGAAAACGTTTCCGCAATACTTTTTAACGTTCTCTCTTCTAACCCTTGAGTTTGCAGATTTTGCGTAAACTGACAATAACTACGAGACGAGGTGATTTCGGCGAGAAGAAAGGCGACTGCGTTCAGAGAAGAATTTAGTGCTTTGGAAGCTAGATTTAACTCACTGCAGGATTCTGTTTCAGAGAGTTTGGCGCGAGTTCTCACACAGGGCAGAGATCGCGCGAAGACTCTACGACGAATCCCCGACCAGTCGTCAGTCCCGTCCTGCTTATAAGCTCACATAAAGCTCTCAACCACATTAAATTGCGTATAATACGCAGATGATACCACACTTACTTCTTCCCATTATAACTCAGACTTTCTGATTGATGAAACGAACAGGCAATTAGAAAATGTGTATAAAAGTATGTGTGCTAATAATTTTTTGTTGAACCTGACAAAGTCATCTTATATGATTATCACTACAAAACACATTAATACAAACTGTCAAATAAAAATTGGGAATATTACTCTTGCAAGAGTGAATGAGGTTAAAGTACTTGGCATTAATTTAGATGAAAAACTAATTTCAAAAGTCACGTATAACATATCAAAACCAAAATATCAAGATTCTCTTCATATTATTTAAACTAAAAAAGATCCTTCCTCAAAAAGACCCTTCCTCACCCTATATTATTCCTTCATCCATCCACATTTATTATATTGTATTACAACATGGGGTAGCTCAAAGAAATATATAAAACATCCTTTGAAAGTAATTCATAAAAACTGTGTGCGAATTCTCTCGAATAATGACAACGGACAAAGTCACACTTTCCCAATGTTTAATTTTTAAAGGGATAAATATTTTAAAATGAAATGACTTATAAAGATTCAATGTTGCTGTCAATATGTTCAAAATCACCCCCATTAAATACACCATCGTTATAACACCAGGCGGCCCCGTGATTTTATACACAAACCTAACTATACAATAGAAACTGCAGGAAATGCACTTTCTTTCAAAGGAGCAGATGTATGGAATGCAGTTCCCATGCATATTAGACAGGCTTCATCACTAAATGCATTTCACAAATCACTAAAAAGCACCTCATTAGCTTCTACTGATGTCTAAATTCACTACTGTCATTTTTATTATAGTACAGGCTTCCCAACCTTTATCATGTACGATCCCGAAAACCATGTTCACACAATTCACGACCCCAAACACGATATATATATATATATATATATATATACTTCATAAGCACAGTGTTTATATGTGCGGGAAAGGCCCGACTTCAACTGTTATATGCAACTACATTCGTGATTGATAAATGTTTTGTCGAACGGCCGTAGGAAGAGAATTGAAAATAAAATTATCAGATCAGTTCGTGACCCCAAGGTTGGGAAGCCCTGCTATAGGAAAAAGGGGTGTCCGGCGAATTTGTCTACAACAATTTGTCTGAAGATACAATTCATCTACAACAATTTGTCTACAACAATTTATCTACAGCAATTAGTCTACAGATACAATTTATCTATAATAATTTGTCTACAGATACAATTTGTCTAGAGAGGAAAAATGAAAGCTATTTGATGTAAATTATTATTAATTAAAAAAAATAAAAATGAAAAATTTGTTTCTGCAATCGGTTTTCTTGAGAAATGATAAAGAAAATGTTATTGGATATTGAATAAATTTTTTACTGAAACGACGCAATACACTCCATACGGTGACTCCAACATCTTTTTGAATAAGTCCGAGTGGTATGGCGCTTACGCCATACAAATTCACAAAAAATGACAAGAATTAGTGCGATATTTTGCCAAAAAAATAGCATAAGAAACTCGATTAGGTCAGGTTAGGTCAGGTCAGGTTAGGTTAGGTCAGGTTTCTCAAGAAAACCGATTGTAGAAACAAAATCAGGGTCATCGACTGCCCTTGTTTTCAATTTCGTAGGAAATCGAGAGCAGTTCATGAAACATACTAGGTCCAATATTAGTAATAGTTCTCTAGACAAATTGTATCTGTAGACAAATTATTGTAGATAAATTGTATCTGTAGACTAATTGTTGTAGATAAATTGTTGTAGACAAATTGTTGTAGAAGAACTGTAGTCTTTAAACAAATTGTTGTAGACAAATTCGCCTAAAACCGGAAAAAGGTTCCCATTTTATAATAAACTATTTAAAATATGTAAATTTAATTAAACACTTAATTTCATAATTAGATTTTTATATATTTTTGTTAAGCTTCATTTATTTTCTACTAAATATACAATAAATCATTTAATTTAAAATTATGTAACATTTTGTAAACTTTATATTGTGATTATTATTATTATTATGGCTATTATTATTACTTTTGTTATCACTATTACTATTATGTAATAAATAAATTAAATGCCATTAATTGTGCTTAAAAAGCCTCTGTGTTTCCAACGGCATATTCAGATAAGAGTAGCCTACTGTGAATATATTAATGTCATATCGAATATCTAAAAATTGTAAAACTCCGTCACTCGGATTCTTTTCTGAATAAAGATGTTGATTTTGATTTTGAATTTTAAATTGAAATCCTGAAATGATGCGACCAAACTCGAAGTACAACCCGTCGTAACTTGTAATTACCTATAAAAGGACTACTTTTATATGTCATAAAAACCCGAAAGAAATAACTCGCAAAAAGAACCTTTAAAGGAAGATTAAAGAAAACTCCCATTCTTCGCCATTCGAAATAACAAATTAATAGCTTTATTAATTCTGCAGCCTATTAAATAATAGCCATAATAGTAACCAACGCTATTAATTAGTGGCACTATATATATATATATATAGTGTGTGTGTGTGTGTGTGTGATAATCAAGATGGACGAGGAGAACGAAGGTGGTAACTGCATTCATATTAAGAAACTGAATTCACTATCGATATGAACATAAAATAAACACGTGGTAATACGGGAGACCTTCCAATTCAAATCAAAGAAAAGAAAAAAACTATAATTTACAGAATTTAAAAGTAATAAAGATGTTTTTCATAATTTTTTATATGACATCAGTAATACTGTTTGAAATCTACGACATTTACAATATCAATATTCATATACAGGTTATCGTTCATTATTTGATATGATGTCCAGTGATATACCATTAAGAAAATTCCACAGACGTAATATTAAGTGTTTCTCTCGTAGTATTGACAATTGGGAATTGAAAATTGAGAATGCATTCTCTGACTCGAGGAAGACAAATTTTCTTAACCGAAAGTTTAAATAATATGATTTTTTTTATTATTATTTGCCGATTTGTGACCGTCATTAACTATCAAAATCAAGGAACAAAATTTTTGAAAATGCGCCTACATCACTTTCGCTTGTCATCCTCCAATTAAAGGACCAAAACCACAATAAGAAATGGATTTTTTAGAAGCAAAAACTTTTGGTTTATGCGAAGGTCTTCATCACTCGCGCTTGATGACGATGTTAGTAGAATAAGCCGAAAGCGTTTGTTTCCAGTAAATCCATCCGTCTTTTACGGTGGTTTTATTCCACTTTGTCGAAGTGAGCTATGAAGTTTGTAGAACAATCATGAAGTGAGTATAATTCTCTCGTTACACGGATTTTCGATTGCGGGTCTTTAATAAGATATTTAACTCGCTTTAAAAAGAATGTCACGGAAATGAAAAATAAATCTCGGTTTTGAAAAGAAATAATCTAAATGGCTCGTATGTAGGCTCATATGTAAGAGATTTTAATTGTAAGCACAAAGTAATACATTTTTATTATAAAAGACAAAACTATAATCAGTTTTTATTAGTAGTGTTGAATTTACTTTATTAAAAATAATACCATTTCTTATGCACTGGTTGTAAAACTGCTTAACACTTTTGCAATAAAGTTAGTAATCTGAAGTGAATTATCAGTCTAAAGAGTCTTGAGGTGGAAAGAGTACATCAGTACTCGAGTATGCTTGTTTTTTTTTGTACTCGTACTCGAAGTAATCTTAAATTGCCGTAATCGTACTCATACTCGTACTCGAAGTAATCTTAAATTGCCGTAATCGTACTCGTACTCGATATAATCTGAAATCGCTGCAATCGTACTTGCACTCAAACTAATTTCAAATATGAGGATCTGTCCTAGACCCCGAGTGTACCATGAAAGTAACAGTTTACAACTTTAATTTCAATATGGTTTATATTTTCAGATTTATTTACTATATTTTTATGCAATACTTTACATTTATATTATTAATAACTAAGTGGAAACTTTTGTAGCGAAAAACCTTAGTAAAGAACATGTCTTGCGTTTTATTACTGAATAGGTACTGAATAGGTAGGTAAAGAAAAAATTTACGGTATACTGCGATATATATGTAACAGTAAATACATTTTGTTCATTTCATGTCACATTTTTTCCCTTTTCAATGCAATGCGTTCATATGGTCTTATAAGCAGCTTTGCTCATGCAAGCAGCCAAGCACCAGTTAAAGTTTGAAACCACATTCTTACACGCGTACTCGTACTCGAACACTAAAAGCCCGTACTCGTGCTCGTACTCAAGCACTAAAAAGGTATACTTGTACTCGTACTCAACCACTCAAAAAATACTGTACTCGTAATCGTACTCGCCCACCACCAAAATTTTGGTACTTTTTCCACCTCCGATAAAGACTACGTAAAAGTAATTACTACATCATAAAAGTCTCCCAACAAGGGTGTTATCACTATTACGTCTTGCATGTAATATATATATATATATATATATATATTTACGACAGGTATAATAACGTCTTAACGTAAATGAATTTTTCCTCAGGAATGAACGCAAAGTTGAGAAATGAGACGTGTGGAATATTTTGAATTCTATTCTTCGTAAATAATAGAATTAAAACGAAGAATAATATATTCCTATTTCCAAATTACTTAAAATTCTTTCAGCTTCCTTTCAATTCCTTTTATATCATTTGTCTGTCTGTCTGTCTTTTCTTTTAGAGCAAGGACTAATTAAATCTCGAGTAATTAGCTAAAAAATTAATTAGTTAAAACTTAAGACATCTAAATTTAAAGTTTTAAGAGGCTTAAAATACATTTTTAATCGTCTTAAATTAATCTCAGACCTCTTTTTTTTTTCTTCCTTCAAGAAACGTGTCTTCGTAAAATAATACTTTCTGGTACGTTATTCGGTAAGTAAGGAATGTCTCAACTGTCTTCAAATATTATGAGAAATTTGGGGATTTCTTAGCTAATATAGTTTCGATAAATTATATATTATATGCTCTACAAATAAAAGAATTTCTTTTATGCATAGTTTTACATATATAAAATTAATTTTCTTTTAATTAAACTTAGACGAACAGGATACAACACAGGTTTAATAAAGAATTTCGTCTTCCATTATATTTCTTATATAAAAAAGAGTTTATATTAATTAATGTTAGGCCTACGACTTAGAACAGGAGTCACCAATTAACTTTCACTGTTGTCTACACAGAGGCGTACTGAAGGGGAGGGCGACAGGGCGATCGCCCCCCACCCTTGAGCTAGTAAATTATTATTTTTATTATTTTCATGTATTTAATTTACATATTCAATTAAATATTTTACATATTTAATTTCATTATTATTTTTATTATTTTATTAATTATTATGATTATTTTTGTGTGTTATATATATATATATATATATATATTAGGGTCCTGTGAATCACAATTTTTTTCGAATCGAATCTCGAATCAAGTCATCCCAAACAATTCAAATTGAATCAAATCTCGAATCGAATCAACTTTACACATAGATTAGTGTGTTTCTACACATAATTAGTAATAAGCAAAAATTAATTAAATCATCTTGAAAACAAAGGACAAAGTCAATCCTTCTAAAAAAAATGGTCTAAAAATAAGGTCTTAAGAAATTAACATGACTTTCTTTTTCCAGGTGAATAATGCCTCCAGTTATGAGTTTGCAAGAGAGGGCCAAAATCGCAGCCCGTTACGAGATATGGGTATCAGTGATATGAGTTTAAAGGTGATGAAGGGCTGAACATGGAGTTAATGCAACAGTGAAGCCCCGGAAAATCAGTGCGTGCAGGTGCACGTGAAAGTGGACTGACACCATTACGCAGTGCGGACAATTCTCAGAAAAGACCTGTCTTTCAAACCTTGGAAACCCCATCACGTGCATCAGCTGTTTCCTGATGACTGTGACAGAGGGATGGAATTCGCAGAAATCTTTTTGGGTTGGAATGATGGCTGGCCACAGTTGTTGTTTGAGAACATTCTGTGGAGTGATGAGGTAGTTGTTTCACGTTGGCGGGTTCGTGAATCGACACAACTGTCATTAATGGGCAGCAGTCAACCCTGACCATTGTGTGGAAAAGGCTCAGGGTCGTCTGAAGGTAACAGTCTGGTGTGGTATCACATCCACACAGTTGTTGAACCTTTCATTTTGGGAGGGACAATGAATGGTGCAAGATACCTCGAAACGTTTCAAGATCGTGTGTGGCCAGTCATCTCTCAGCGGCAAAACATCGCAACACTTTATTTCATGCAGGATGGGGCACCCCCTCATTTCGCAAATGATGTGTCCGCGCATGGCTGCACGATCATTTCCAAGGAAGATGGATTGGGAGACGTGGCGTTCATGAATGGCCTCCCAGCAGCCCAGACTTCACGCCTTGTGACTTTTTCCTTTTTGGGTGGCCAAGGAAGAAGTTTATCGCACGAAACCCAAAAACCTGCATGAACTGGAGGAGAGAATAACCAATGTTCCAATGTTCTTACCAATATTCCTGAAAACATATTGCGATCAGCAGTAGTGAACGTGCCAGTTCGATTAAGGAAATGTGTTGACAGTGCAGGACCATATGTGGAAATTTAAAGTATTGTACATAAAACCTTATTGGATAATGTATCATTTACAGTTTGTTTCATTAAAATCAGTTCAAAAACAAATTACTACAACCACTTAAAGATAGGTAGTGACATATCATACACCCTGTAGATTGAATTATAATCTAAGTAAAAAGAAACGTGTTTATTTACGAAAGTGTTCTTCAAAACAACATCGCTGACGTTGTTTACCGGACTTAATGGAGATTTGAAAATATCAAATCGGAATCGAAGCTAACAAATCAATCGAATCCTCTCTCCCGATTCGAAATCAAATCTAATCTCAAAGCTTCACAGGGCCCTTATATATATATATATATATATATATATATATATATATATATATACTAAGGTGGAGTGGCAAGCTTGACCTTCGTCAGAATGAACAATTTGGGCGGAAGCAAAACCAGAGTGAGGTAAGCGAGTGTAGAATGTTTAACACTCTCCTCTCTAACCCACCCAATTTCCGCTCTCCCCCCAGCGATTTTGCGCCAAAACTACTAGGACTAACCTTTTGCATTAATTAGCTGAAGCATAAAGAAGAGCAGAATTCGATGACCATTATGGAATGACCTCCACAGTCACCTGATTTGAATCCAATAAAGCATTTATGGACATTGTTCACATCTGAAAAGAGAAAGGACAATCCTGACAACCTTACTGATCTGTGGAAGTGATATCACGAATATGATAATTAAACCCACTCTAATAGACAGAGTTTATTTCCACAACAGTTTCGATGCCCACTGGAATGGGTTTTAATTATCATAGTTTGACCTTCACGTAGAAAAAAGTGAAGTTTTTGCATTTATGATATCACGAAGTTGGAACATCACTCAACATACCATCAGTAAATTAACTATATCGCCATAACGAGTGGCAGATGTATTGGTTGCAAAAACGAAACATACAAAATGAGATTATCGCCTTCATTTATAGTTTAACTTGATTTTTTAATTATATTTATTTCCTTTTGTTATTAAAGTATGATTTAATAAACATTCATTCTATTTTGTTATTTTTCCAATTGTTACTTAAAAGGGAAAACTTAAAATAATAAAACTAGACTCGCGGTATCGATGGAAATCAATTGTGTGGTATATTTTTCATACAACCAGACCGATGATAACGAATTAAAATTTAAAAATCGATTGCAAAACTTTTGGGCCACTCTGTATGCTGCAAAACGCAATAAATTATTGAGTATTTCAGAATAAACAAGTTTTTGTTTGAATTTAAAAAATATTTGTTTAAAATTATTTTCTTAATATTTCAGGAAAAATGAAGCGGATAAATAGATTTTAGTTTATTTTCCAGCTGCTGACGTGTTGATAATGATCATTTTATATAATTAATCGATGAGTTTTTCATAAGTTATTTTTAAAAAATAACCCAATACTGTTTAAATATATTTTTAAATAAATAAGTATAGTCCAATAGGTATACCATCACCATTTCAGGCATGGAAGCTTCGATTTTCTAATCCAGTGTCACAACAACGATAGGTTCTTCAGGAGAGCTTTCGGAGGACCTGAAACAGAAGAGTTTTCGATGGGTACAAGCGTTGAGAAGGCTACAAGAAAGTTTCCAAGTGTCTCGACCCACCTGTCACTACGACCAGAAACATCATAAAGAAATGGTGGCAGTTTGGTATTGTTGCATCCTTACTAAGATCAGGAACCCCACCAAAAATCTTCCTCAGAGCTGCAAGGAAGATTGTTCGAGATGTCGTCGAGAACTTTCAACTTACTGCCATGGATCACTAGTCATCACTTAAAGCAACAGGGCCCTCGGTGCACATCTCAACGATTCAGACAATACGTCACAAGAATTGTCTCCACGGGAGTAGGAGTTGCATGGAAGAAATAATTTCCGTTTCATCGTCACAAAGCTGCACGTCTCAAATATACCAAGAAACACGTCAGTGATTCTTAAAAGTCTTGGAACACTGTTCTGATGAGACATAAATTGAACTTTTTACCACAATCAAAAGAGGTTTGTTTATAGGAACATTTATTTATATCCCGACAGTGAAGCACGATGGCGATTCGATCATGCTTTGGTTTCAAATGATAATGGAATGGATCCAGCAATGTATCAGTAGATTTTGGATGAAAACCATCTGCCATCGGTGAAGATGTTAAAGATGGGACGTGAACGATATTTCAACAGGATAGGATCCAAAGCATACATCTAAAAGTATAGTAAGTGGTTGGGACGGAAGAAAATCAAAGTTTTGGAGTGTCCTACACAGCCCTTGGACCTCATTGTCATCAAGCGTTTTGGGGGAGATCTGAAGCGATGGTCCATGCAAAATTTGGAATTTTACAGAGTTGAAGGAACTTTTTCAAGGAGAATGGTCAGAGCTACAGTACCTACGGAACGAACCGAAAATATGGTACAGGAATTCAGGAAGCGTCTGCTGAAGTAATCGCAGAAAAAAAAATGAATCTACGAGTTCCTGATTTGCAAATGCCTAAACTTTTGTTACCCGCATTCTTAAAAAATAACATTATCCATTTTTATCTGCTGTCGATGTATTTATATATTAATAATACATACTATGTCTGAGTATTTATACTTCGCTGGATGTATCAGAATTCAACTATTTTAAAATTTAATGGGGTATCCAAACTTCTGCATGAACCGGCACCTGCAGTTCAATGGGTGCCAGTTTTGTTAGGGGAGTGAAGACAATGAGTTCGGGGCTTTGAATCCCGTCCCCGGTGATCCCGACGAAGGTGGTAACGTGTAGTACCGTGGTGGAAGATTAATGTAATTTTATAGAACTAAGTAGTAACGTGAATTAATCAGAAGCGAGTGTCTAAGTTTCACACATGATGCTAACGTGTGTGTGTGTGTGTGTTTTACACAGTATGGTAGCGTGGATAATATTTCATATAAATTCGGATAATATTCAGAACTAAATTTTTCAATGTACCATAATTTATATACCTCAAATAAACACAGACACTTCATGTCGGCTATCAGTTTCACTTTAGGCTCACGAACAATTTCATCACTGTCACTAAATGTTCGCATTGAGTGTCAAGTGTTACTTTCATTACGTTCACTATCGGGTCTCACTTACAGTAGGTCTACACGGAACCATATATAAACAGTAAATAAGTCACGGATGAAAACAATAAAATTTAGACTTTTACTCTTACAGTTCACATATTAGAATCAATGTTAAATTACGTTATATAATGTTAACATGACCAAGGCATCAGGCAGAAGGGTTCCTTGTCCTCGGGGAACAAATTACTTGAATTTAACTATTAATTCATGATGGTAAGCCCCCGTTTCCCACGGTCTACTTTAAAAACTATTAAAGTTTGATTGCAAAGGAATCGAGGAATGCCAAGCTGCGAATTCTCTCTCTGAATCAACGAATCGAATTCCCAAGATCGTCTGAATCCTTTTTTATCCGCTCACGCTCTGCTTTTTATAGCGGCCTTCCAAAACATTCTTTTCCAGTTGTCAGGACGCATCCGATCAAAGTTTCTTTAATTCCTTTATTACATGTAACATAACTATTATACCTACTTAATTTCCCTGAACTGACACATTACTGTAATACTGAATATTTATAATTATAATTATTATGTTCAGTGACAATAATCTCGCATATATTATCTAAGATGCGTTGCCGCGCCCTAAAAATACATACGTTTCAGGTTTGCTGGTGCACGAGTGGTCGAAATGACCGTCACCTTCAAGGAAACGTGATGTCCTTAGAAATCAAGGAACGTGATTGGTCACACAAAAATCACATGACCTAAGATGGTGCCACACAGGCGTACTATTGCACCTAGTATTGCGTGGTGAGCTACTAGGCAATCACCTAATGTCCTTTCACTAGAGATGAGGTCCCCTTAATCCTGCGCGAGATGCGCAAAAGTAGTCGGATCGACTGACGTCACGGGTCAACATGGACAAAATGTTTTCTACGTTTTTCTACAAATTGACTAAAGTTTACCTTTTGTTCATTTATTACAAATTATAAAAATTCCCAATTTTAGAAACTCGACACGAGAGGAAAATAGAAGAGAAAAGGGAACGGAGAAAAGATGCCCGAATTCAACGAGGCGCGCTCCGTTGGATGTCTGGACTTACTGTAAACCGGACGTGCTTAGTTGGGAGGACAAGTCCTCATTGTAGTTTTGGGGATCCGAACACCGGGGCCTACGAACCCCACAAGAAGGAAAGTAGACCCCTTAAAAAAGTGACACCTCGCACGATCGAAAAGAGAAACTTGATACTACCTCTGTTCCCCGCTCAAAATCTGTACATGCAAGTACTGTCTTCAAATACATTATTATCTGCATTAGGAATCTATATTATTATCTGCTTTAGGAATCTATATTTTAATTATTAATTACATTTTCAGGTACATTTATCATAATTAATTAATGATTGTTCTCATAAAAATAAAATTCCTAATTTATTTTCTAATTAAAAAAGGGATACTATTTTAAAACGTATTTTAACGTCTAAATTAATAATGTTTCGGTTTCATTCTATAAGAATTAAAATATATATAATAAATAATGCTTTGATTCAATTATAAAAATTCATAACTAACTTTCTATTTCAATCCTCAAAATTACGGAAGTGACAGTGTGTGAAAAAATTTTGTAAATAAAATATTCCGAATTAATTCTTCAACGATAGAAATGTTCTAAAAATTACGAAACTGGTAAAGAACCGACGCGTAAAAATAGTGCAAGTTTTTTATTTTATTTTCACTAAAGCTATTTGGTGAAACTGACTCTGAAACTTATATTTTCGTCGGTAGCATTTGTTTCAGCAGAAGCGTGTGGGAGCTATAGTTGCGGGAAAAAGTAAGTGAACTCATCCACTGCAATCGATTTGTATAGCTGCGGCTGCTGGAGAAAATGTTTTGTACCTACATATGACGAGCCTTTTGCCTATTTGGCAACACTATCCTACCATTCGAAAATAGTTTACGCATGTATAATCACGCACAGAAACCTCAGTGCGTTCAGTTGTGAAAAAAGAGGGGGCGCGAAAGTAAATGAACCATTCATGTGTCGTCATAAATATGTTGAAAGAAATTGTCTAGTTGTGGTTGACCATTCCTTTTTTCATTTCTTCCTTTTTTATAATCTGTTATTTCATAAATGGTTCGCTTACTTTCGCGCGGATTACTGAGCACAATTGGGTTTCTGCGTGCGAATATATGAGGCGTTGCGTGGAAGAAGGGCGACCTAGCCAAAATCAAATCTTTGAGAAAAATGCATTTTAAGTTGGAGAGGTATTTATCGACAATTAGGTAGAAGAAGGGCAACCTAGCCATTTTTGGCGAAAATGAATTATTGCTGTTTTCAGTAGCTTAATATATTATATTAAGCTACTGAAAATCAGCAATAATTCATTTTCGCCAAAAATGGCTAGGTCGCTCTTCTTCCACGCAACGCCTCATTATATGCATAAACTATTTTCAAATAGTACGTTAGTGTTGCCAGATACGCAAAAGGTTTTGCGTTGGCGACAACCCGAGCATGTTAACCACTACACCATCCAGTAAAAGAAAAATCCTTTGTTGAAACTATGAACGCATTTCGTTTTATGACGAGTTTTCAGAAATGTGCTACTTACATTTCAGTATATTTATTACGGGAAACTTCAATAACAGAAGATTAATTTCCTTTTGTCTTCGAACTGAAATACATTTTTGATATTTTTGAGGGGAGCAAGAAATTTTACGAAAAAATGCTTTTAAAGTATGTGTTCATCTGTATATATATATATAATTTAGGGTGTTTCATACCTATAGGGTAAAATAAAAATGAGCTTGGAGTTTTAATCCACACGTTTCTCCGTATTCTAAAGAACAAGAAAACACGTTTGTGCAAGTTTGAACCAGATCGCGCTGCATTTAGAGGTCCCCAACTTTGACGACTTTTTGTCAGTTCATTTCTCGCCTGCCTGCAGTGAAGACGGTTTTCTTCGTCACTTGAGCGGTTCGTGTTGTATAGCCTATTGGACAACTATGGAGGTAATTATATATGCTACTAATTATCTCATTTTACTGTGGTATTGAAATTTATTATTATTTAATTTCTGTCATTTTACTGTGGTAGTGATATTTATTATTAATATTACATGAAATGAATTAGTCTGTTGCATATTGGACAACTAAGCTGGTAATTATTTATGATACTAATTAATGTAATTTTACTGCGGTATTGAAATTTATTTAATTAATGAATTGTCAAAGAGAACGTAGTGTACACGTATCAGTTTTATAAATAAAGAAAAGCAATAACTGGGACTCGAACCAGTGTCATAGCCGTTTGGCGGCATCGCTCAAGTCGGCGTACACAGCACGCTATCCACTCCCTAGATGGTGTAGTGGATAGCGTGCTGTGTACGCCGACTTGAGCGATGCCGCCAAACGGCTATGATACTGGTTCGAGTCCCAGTTACTGCTTTTCTTTATTTAATTAATGAAATTAATTACGATGTGAAATTATTTCTGTGGAATTATTTAGTTTGTTTTCTTTTCCAGGTGTCTACCAGAGCGAAAACAGAAGTGTTTCTTATTGGCCAGACGGATGCGAACATCACATCAAGTGGCCTTCCAACTCAGTTGCAAGTACTCAAAAAGTACTTTTACCACCAAAAGGAGCAAAAATTTGGACGTACTAAATGCCTGAACCTGTGCCTGGATGCCTGTCTCATATTTTGGGAGAGAGCGAGAATCCCCATGATGCGTCGAGATTCGGCCTTGAGGAAGATGGAATCCCTTCTCAAGGAATACGACCGGCTTGTGAAGCACAAGTCACATAAAGCAGAGTCCTTCCGAGTGAAGGAGGCGATGTTCAAGGAGGCAATAGCGAAGGAGATCATGGACATTGCTCATTCACAGGCTAAGGAAATGATGAAGAATCAGGAGGACATCCACTTTCTCGACATGCAGCGTGAAGATCCAAATTCCTGCAGCATGGGCCCTGTTGACATGAAGCTTCACTATAAGGAGATTAGGAAAAGGAAGAGGCTGGACAAGATTAAGGAACAACAGGAGAAGGCCAGGAAGGAACAAGGAGCTGCAGAAGATACGGGGGCTTTAGTGATTTCAACTTCGTCAGAGACTGACTCAGATGTCGTTGACCCAACCGTGGAAGTTTTTCCATCCTCCTCCAAGGGAAATACCAAGAAGCGACGCAGGAATCTGATCTCACAGGATGTGACGACTACCTACGATCGGCTGAATATTTCGTACCGCGATTCAGCTATGTCGTACGCTGCAGCGGCTAAATCACTAGGTTTTGACTTGGATGAACTGTCCATTTCTGCCAGTACCATGTACCGCACACGCAAGGCTCTCAGGAAGGTGGCTGCTGAAAGTTATCAATCCGACGAAGTTTGTCCTGGTCAGCCTCTTGTCTTGCATTGGGACGGTAAGCTCCGAGTTTGCTTGGATTTGGTCAAGGAACACAGGATGGAAGAGCGCGTGCGGGGACTGTCTTTCGACACGACAGCGTCGAACACCGGGATTCATATCGGGGCCTGCGTCCTGATTGAGAAAGGTCTTGGCAGAGAACTCATGTACTTCCCCTGTCGGCATCACATCTATGAAGTCATCCTCAGCTCCGTCTTCAAGCGTGCATACGGCCCTTCAAGTGGCCCCGATATACCCGTTTTCAAGAGGTTTCAGGCACAATGGAAGTTCATCGACCGGTTGGACGTGCGGCCGTACGATTTTGCTCAAGTCAATGACTCTATGAGGGAACTGAGGGAGAAGTCAGTCCTGCTGGTGAGAGGGATGGTGAGCACGTCGCATCAGCGCGATGACTACAAGGAACTGCTACAGTTGGTTCTCATCTTCCTGGGAGAAGCAAAAGTGGTGGATTTCCCTCTCAGAGCCCCTGGCGCTTACCATCACGCTTGATGGATGGCGATAGCCATCTACTCCTTGAAAGTAATTCTACTGAAGAAGCAGTTCAAGATGTCGAGTCACGAGTTGGAAGCTCTGACAGCCGTAGGTCTCTTCGTGTCCCTCGTCTACATCCGAGGTTGGACTCGTGCTGCAACCTCAAGCAAGGCTGCCGCAGTTGATCTGGAATTTCTGCGTGACGCGGAAGCCTTTGCCATGTCGGGATATTCGTGTGTTAACGCTGCGCAAGAAGCCATGTCTCGACACCTATGGTACATCTCTGAGACTCTTATTGCCATGGCGTTCTTCGACGCAGATGTGGCAGATGAAGAAAAGGCTCAGATGGTCGTCAGTTTGGGTAAGCCCGCATCGAAAAAGGAACTCAAGCGACCCCAAGGGAAGAACGTCAGGAATCTTGCCTCGAAACACCTGGCGGAGTTCGTGACAGGAAAGACGATGGCTTTCTTCCATGCATTCGACTTGGACACAGAATTCTTGAAAAAGCCAGTTGCCGAGTGGACTGAAGTAGAGGGCTTCAAGCAAGCAGCGACAACTGTTAACAAAATCTCTGTCGTCAACGATCGGGCCGAAAGAGCCATCGCGCTCACCAAAGAGTTCAACTGTTCTCTGACGAAGAACGAAGAGCAGAAGCAGTATTTGCTCAAAACTGTGATGCAGCATAGGGCGAAATACCCGAATAAAACCAAGAAGGATTTCATGGACAAATGATTCGCAAGAAGTGGTTGTTTTTTGTATCTTTGTGAAAATGTGTAGTGAAATGGTACTCGTTTGTTGAATAAAAATTCATTGACAGATTTTTGTTTAATTTTTTCCGTTTATGATCTGCCAGAGCATCAAACTGGGGACCCGTAAACTTTAAACTATTGAATTAATACTTCGGTTTATCAGTCTCCTCAGCAAATGGAACAAGGGGATCCATGTGGATTAAAATTTTTCCAAACTTTTAATTTATGAAACACCCTAATATATATATATATATATATATATATAGAGAGAGAGAGAGTGAAATATTGTATTAAAGTTTTTATCCAATTGTTTTTAGAAATTTATGAATAAAAAAAACTAAAATGGGGAAACTTTTCACTGAATATAATTTGAGATAAAAGTTACTGAGGGATTTTTTTTTTTTTTTTGTAAGTTTCTGGAAAAGTTCTCTAACGAAATGATAAATAAAGAAAATATATTTTTAATTTTTTATGCAAATTAAAATTCTTAAAAGAACAAATAATTTAGCGTAAAAATTTTACACGAAATTTTAAAAAAAATCAACAAATTTTTAAATTTGGCAAAAATGGTTCCATAACAGAAATTTATTTCTTTTTCCTTGATTAATTAGCTTTTGGTAGAACTGAAACATGTTTCCTGACTTCACAATTCACTCTCTGAACTACCATTTTAAATACTCACTGTGAGAAAATGAAATAAAATTAAATGCAATTTTTTGTGAAATCTACAGGCCCCGAAACTTCTGTGAAAATGAGAGAGAGAGAGAGAGAGAGAGAGAGAGAGAGAGAGAGAGAGAGAGAGAGAGAGAGAGAGGATATATATATATATATATATATATATATATATATATATACACACACAATGGTATCCCATTATATTAACAACCACTTATTTATTTACCACATCATAACTGTTATCATTACATAATTACTATAATTTTTTTGTAATTACTGCAGTTAGCGTTAAATTATCATAATTATCTAAAAACACAGTTTTCAGTATCAGTGTATTAAAATTAAATACCATAAAATGCTTAAATAAATAAAACAACCAACCAGAAAAATTACAAGGATTTAATTCATAACGTAGAGAAATGATGAAATGCATTTGGCTTTTCGCTCACTCTTGAATGTCACAGATTTTTAATTGAAGTAAATTTTTATAATTTTGAACCAATTAAATTTTAATTAACTTTAATTAGCACTTTACAATTTCTCTCTCTCTCTCTCTCTCTCTCTCTTTGCGGGAGTGTTCACCAGGGAGGACACCGGCGTCATCCCCGAGCCAGGCGTCAGGCACGACGGTGCTCGCCTGGATAGTGTCCTGTGTACCGCGATAGTCGCTGCCGAAAGAATAGCAAACTGAACGCGTTTAAGGCTCCTGGTTTAAGAAAGGGGATCACGAAAGTCCAGGGAACTATCGTCCCATTAGTCACACTTCGGTCGTAGGTAAATTATTAGAGGGGATAATAGCGGATAGGATGGTTGACCATTTGGATTCCTACAAGCTGCTTGGGGACTCCCAACATGGGTTTAGGCGGCATAGGTCGTGTCTCACCAACCTGCTCGAGTTTTTGTACGTCATGTGGAGTGAGTACGATAGGAGTAGGGCGATTGATATACTTTATCTCGACTTTCAGAAAGCCTTTGATAAGGTACCTCACCACCGGCTAATGGCCAAAGTCCGCGCGCTGGGTATCGATGGGGAAGTAGGTAGCTGGATTGGAAACTGGTTGAAGAATAGGCGGCTGAGGGTTGTAATTAAAGGGGCTACCTCGGGTTGGGCCTCAGTCACAAGCGGGGTTCCTCAGGGTTCCGTTTAGGGGCCGCTGTTATTTATCATTTACATAAAGGATATCGACGCTGGCATCGTCAGTCGGATCACCAAATTCGCTGATGACACCAAGCTTGGGGCCAATGTTGGGACGCCCGAAGCGATCGAGCAATT
Source organism: Bathynomus jamesi (assembly GCA_023014485.1). Lineage (NCBI taxonomy): Eukaryota > Metazoa > Arthropoda > Malacostraca > Isopoda > Cirolanidae > Bathynomus > Bathynomus jamesi. The sequence continues at coordinate 829,918 of JAJOZX010001237.1, read as the reverse complement.
GCGTGCGGACGTACGTAGGATAGGAGAGTGGCCCGAAAAATGGTACATGCCGTTTAACTTGGTAAATGCAAGGTCATGCACATTGGCTACGCCAACCAATCCCAAATCGGACTACTCCATGTTGGGGAGTAATATCGAGGCGACTGATTTGGAAAAGGACTTGGGTGTGCTAATTAGCAGCGACCTTAAGTTTACCAAACGGTGCGTAGAGGTGGAGCAAAAAGCCCAAAAGCTGTTGGGTTATATGAGGAGGCAATTTCGATTTCGGAACAAGGAGATTGTGCTCTCTCTCTGTACAATTCCCTGGTTTGGCCGCACCTGGAGTATGCTGTGCAGTTCTGTTCGCCCACCCTCAGGAAAGATATTGAGAGGCTGGAGCGAATCCAGGCGAGGGCCACAAAGTTAGTCCCTTTTGTTAGGCATATGGGCTACAATCGACGTTTACACGCCATGAATTTGTTTTCGCTGGAAACTCAGAGGTTGCGCGGTCAACTCATTGAGGTTTTCAAGCTCTTAATGGGTTTGACGATGTCGATTTTAGAAGCATGTTTAGTTTAAATGATAACTCAACTCGCAACAATGGTTGGAAGTTGGATTTGAAACGGTTTAGCACTAGTGTGTGCGAGAATTACTTTACCTATAAGATCTGTGACACGTGGAACAGGCTACCTTCAGAAGTTGTGAAGTTTCCTCTGTGGATCAGTTCAAGAAAAGGTTAGACCGAATCTTGCACACTATTTGAGGATGTGTGTTACTGTTTTCTGGGGTGGCTGTTCGAGAAGCTAGCTGTGACAGTGTGTAGGAATTTTTCTCTGGCACCCGTTGCCATTGGTACCTCCTCGGTATGGGCCACAAGGCCTTTTGAGGTACTTCTTTCCTTGTAACTCTCTCTCTCTCTCTCTCTCTCTCTCTCTCTCTCTCTCTCTCTCTCTCTCTCTCTCTCTCTCTCTCTCTCTCTCCTCTCTCTCTCTCTCTCCTGTGCTCGAAGGAGGAAGACACCGTTTTGATTGGGGACTCGCAGATCAGGGGCCAGGAGAAGTACTTTGCTTCTGCAAACCGGGATGGGAGGAAGGTAAGGTGCTTACCTGGGCGGGGAACGGCGCACTTAAGGAAGGAGGTAGAGAAGGTGCGCGTGGCTAGTCGGAGGACTGCGATCGTTGTCCACGCTGGTGGCAATGACCTGTTCCTCAAAGGCGGTGGGGTAGGTCTTACAAGGGATCATCACCGAGATCATGTCTCTTGCGGATGATCTAAAACTGAAGACAGACAGGGGAATGTTAATGGGTATTTTACCGCGAATGAATGCCAGTGACCACGCGCTCAGTAAGGTCATTGGCATCAACGAGAGGGTACAAGACTTGTGCGTTCCGCTGGGCGTGAAGTTTATTGACCCCTTCGATGCATTTTCGGGTAGGTGGGACCTTTACCAGAGGATGGTGTCCACCTCAATAACAAGGGTAAAGGTGTGCTAGGCGCGCTGCTCGACCGGCACCTATACAGAATGGTGAGGTCGAGTCCGGGGAGAGATGATGGGCCCCCACCGGGGAGAGATGAGGATGAGCCGGTGGCGGACGTACCTTCAACTGAAGGGTGCGTCGAAGTACAGGTGGGTGACCCTCCTCCTACGTTGGAGGGGGCTCAGCTCCTGCGGAAGTTGCCCCCTCGTTAGTGAGGGGCTCTTCAACTCCCGACAGCCCTGGCTGTTCGGGAAACGGGTCGTGCTAGGGGGCGGTCAGAATAGGGAAGGCTCCCTCCGTGCAATGCTTTTTAATGCTAGGTCAATTAGGAACAAGTTTTGCGAGCTACGGGCGCTCTTAGCATCAGAATACCAGGATATCGTTGCTATCACCGAGTCCTGGATTCATACTGATCGTAGGGACTACGTTGGGGAGTTCGAAATTCCCGGGTATAGAATGTTTCGCAAAGACCGCACCCGTGGGGGGGGGGTGGGGTACTAATATACGTCAGAGACACGTTGAGTCCGGTTGACTGCCAGTTCCGGTCGGAACGGGAGCTGCTTGGCGTCGATCTGAACGTGGGAGGGACGAACTATAGGTTAATCTTGGTGTACAGACCTCCGCATCTCCTCCTCGAGGAGGATACAGCCCTGTACACCGAACTCAGTAGCCTGCTAGGGGATAGGGTGTGTGTAGTTTTAGGAGACTTCAACTGTCGCGGCATAAAGTGGGAAAACAGGACTGCCGATGCTGAAGGGAGGAGGCTAGTTGACTTTGCTGATGAGAACTTCCTCACTCAGTGGGTCAACGAGCCTACACGAGGCGAAAGCGTTCTAGACTTAGTGTTCACGACCGAAGACAACCTCGTCACTGGCCTCACCGTTGACGAATCGTTGGGCGGGAGTGATCAGTCTTATTAGGTTCCGTGTGTGCGTCCCTCGGGTGAAGCGTAGTAACTCGAGAGGCAGTAAGCTCGATCTCCGGCGGGCGAACTTTGTTAGCCTCAGGGATAGCGTAGGAGATGGGGTTAGAGGTGGCGGCGATGTTGAGGGAGTGTGGAGTGCATTCCGGGACGAGTTTATGGTGCTGCAGTCTGCTGCCATACCCTCAAAACCGGTCACCCCTGCTTCAACGCAGCCTAAGTGGTTCAATCGTGACATCGCTTCGGCTATCCGAAATAGGAAAGTAGCGTATAGGAGGGCGAAGGCCAATCGTTCCCACGAGAACACTGAAGCGTATGTCCGCCTGTGTAGGGAAGTGAAGGCGAAGGTTAGGCTAGCGAAACGTAACGAAGAACTACGGGTGGCAAGCCTCTGCAAGGGGAACCCTAAGGAGTTCTTCAGTTATGTTAATAGTAGAAAGCCCATTAGAAGCATGATAGGTCCGTTAAAGGACGGAAGCGGCGTTCTGCGGACCTCCGACGCGGACATCCTAATGTGCTTAATGAGTACTTTGCGGGAGTGTTCACCAGGGAGGACCCGCGTCATCCCCGAGCCAGGTGTGAGGCACGAAGGTGCTGGCCTGGATAATGTTCGATGTACCGCGACAGTCGTTGCCGATAGAATAGACAAACTGAGCGCGTTTAAGGCTCCTGGGCCAGACCAGTTTCTCCCCAGAGTGTTGCGAGGTGCGCGACCAGGTGGCTCCCCACCTGGCTACAGTCTTCAACAAATCGTTGGAGGGGCCAGGTGCCTGGTGACTGGAGGGAAGCCAACGTGACCCCTATCTTTAAGAAAGGGGATCACGAAAGTCCAGGGAACTATCGTCCCATTAGTCTCACTTCAGTTGTAGGTAAATTATTAGAGGGATAATAGCGGATAGGATCGTTGACCATTTGGATTCCTACAAGCTGCTTGGGGACTCCCAACATGGGTTTAGACGGCATAGGTCGTGTCTCACCAACTTGCTCGAGTTTTTCCACGTCATGTTGAGTGAGTACGATAAGAGTAGGGCGATTGATATACTTTATCTCGACTTTCAGAAAGCCTTTGATAAGGTACCTCACCGCCGGCTAATGGCGAAAGTGCGCGCGCTGGGTATCGGTGGGGAAATAGGTAGGTGGATTGAAAACTGGCTGAGGAATAGGCGGCAGAGGGTGTAATTAAAGGGGCTAGTTCGGGTTGGGCCTCGGTCACTAGTGGGGTTCCTCAGGGTTCCGTTTTGGGGCCACTGTTGTTTATCATTTACATAAATGATATCGACGGTGGCATCGTCAGTCGGATCGCCAAATTCGCTGATGACACCAAGCTTGGGGCCAATGTTGGGACGCCCGAAGCGATCGAGGAACTGCGTGCGGACCTAGGTAGGATAGGAGAGTGGTCCGAAAAATGGCAAATGCCGTTTAACTTGGGTAAATGCAAAGTGATGCACATTGGCTACGCCAATCCCAAGTCGGACTACTCGATGTTGGGTAGTAATATCGAGGTGACTGATTTAGAAAAGGACTTGGGTGTGCTAATTAGCAGCGACCTTAAGTTTACGAAACAGTGTGTAGAGGTGGAAAAGAAAGCCCAGAAACTATTGGGTTATATCAGGAGGCAATTTCAGTTTCGGAACAAGGAGATTGTGCTCTCACTGTACAATTCCCTTGTTCGGCCGCACCTGGAGTATGCTGTGCAGTTCTGGTCGCCCACCCTCAGGAAAGATATTGAGAGGCTGGAGCGAGTGCAGGCGAGGGCCACAAAGTTAATCCCTTCCGTTAGGCATATGGGCTACAATCGACGGTTACGCGCCCTGAACTTGTTTTCGCTTGAAACTCGGAGGCTGCGCGGTCAACTGATCGAGGTTTTCAAGCTCTTACGCGGGTTCAACGATGTCGATTTTAGAAGTATGTTTAGTTTAAATGATAACCCAACTCGCAACAATGGTTGGAAGTTGGATTTGAAACGGTTTAGGACTAGTGTGTGTGGGAATTACTTTACGTATAAGATCTGTGACACATGGAACAGGTTACCTTCGGAAGTTGTGAACAGTTCCTCTGTGGATCAGTTCAAGAAAAGGGTAGACGAAATCTTGCACACTATTTGAGTGTGTAAAGACATTTAGGACCTCAGTCTGCGGAAATTTCTTTTCCTATAAAATAGTTAATATCTGGAACCAACTTCCCTCAGAGGTTGTTTCCAGTCAAAGTGTAAATGTGTTTAAAAATAGGCTAGACAAAGTACTGAATACTCTCATGTGAGCAAACTAAATATAGAGCTATTTATATATTCTCCACTTTCCTGTAAAATTTCCTTGGCTACTTTTCCAGGGTCAAGGTATTTTCTTCAACCTTTTTCCGTACCTGCCTCTGGCAGGGAGGGAGCGGAGGGTGGGGAGAGAGCCTTCTACTTTTCTATCCAGTTTTCTACTACTGCTAGGATAGTTGAAAGAAAAATAAACTTTTACAAAATTTTCCCTGGCACCCGTTGCCATTGGTACCTCCTCGGTATGGGCCGCAAGGCCTTTTGAGGTACTTCTTTTCCTTGTAACTCCTTGTAACTCTCTCTCTCTCTCTCTCTCTCTCTCTCTCTCTCTCTCTCTCTCTCTCTCTCTCTCCTCTCTTCGAAGCTCTTGTTGATTTTATATATCTTGAAAAATATTTGGGATTGTTTATTGAGATTTGGTGCATTTCCACATAAAAGCTTTTCCATCCAAGTGGTGTTTACTATTCTGAAGTTGTAGAATAGTGTAAGGTAAATATTTATTTTATAGTTTATAGTAATAAATACCTTTCACAATGTACAAATGCGCGATGTATACCTTCGATTTTACCCGAAGTATAATGTAGACGTTATAATCTTATAATGTTTCAGACCAACAAAGACCCTAGGATACACTCATGGCTGGTTTACCTAACTGCGTTCGTAATTGTGTATTGTGCATTTCCTCCGTGGTGGCGAAGAGGACCTACAATTTTACGTGGGTTCCGAACCACAAAGCCTTAATTTTACTACCTTAACCTATACCTAATCTATCAACATATGCGTCTAATCGATTTTTAAACCCGTTTATAGACGTGCTACTAATTACTTCTACCGGCAAACTATTCCAGCTATTTACTATTCCATGCGTAAAAAAGTTTTTGGCAACTCCTGTCTCGAACCTTCTACTTGTCAATTCACACCGGTTATTTCTAGTCCTATTATATTGAGATATTTCGAAAAAGTTATCTCTATCTACGTTAGCGAACCCATTCATAATTTTGAAAACCTGGATTAGTTCACTCCTTAGCCTCCTAGTCTCGAGTGTAATCAATTTTAACTCCTTAAGCCTATCCTCGTACGACTTCGACCTAAGCGACGGAATCATCTTAGTTGCTCGTCTTTGAACTCTTTCGATTTTGTCTATATCTTTGCGCATATGCGGATTCCAAAACTGGATCGCGTACTCCAAATGGGGTCTAACTAATGATTTATAAAGAGGAACTATAATATCGCGCGATTTGTACTCAAAATTCCGAGCTATAAACCCTAACACTTTGTTCGCTTTATTGACCGCTGCTGTACTTTGTTTCGCTACTTTTAAATCACCAGTGACTATAACTCCTAAATCTTTTTCCTGCTCTACGCTTATCAACTCTTTTCCTGACATACTATACGCAAAATTATTGTTACGCGAACCTATATGTAAAATTTTGCACTTATCGACTTTAAATCTCGTTAGCCATGTGACTGATCAATCAACGATTTTATTCAGATCTTCCTGGATTTTACCTCTATCTTCGTCATTAATCGCCCTACCACCCAACTTCGTGTCATCCGCAAACTTTGAAACTGTACTGACTAGGCCGACATCTAAATCGTTAATATATATATATATATATATATATATATATATATATATATATATATATATATATATAAGAAAAAGCAAAGGGCCCAATACAGAACCCTGAGGAACGCCGCTCGCTACATTAGCCCAAGACGACTCCGCTCCATCAACGATCACCCTCTGTTTCCTACCTCGCAACCACTCTTCTATCCAATTTATTACTACACCCTTGATTCCATGAGCCTTAGTTTTTTCAGCGAGTCTTTTGTGCGGTACGGTGTCAAACGCTTTTTGAAAATCTAAATACACTACATCAACCGCCCGATGACTATCGTAAACTTCAACCACGCTTTCAAAAAATTCTAAAGGATTAGTTAAGCAAGATTTGCTTCGCCTAAAACCGTGCTGCGTATTTCTAACCAAGTTATGCAATTCCAAGTGTTCGACTATACGATCCCTAATTATTGATTCCAGTACCTTACCTACAACAGACGTTAAACTGATTGGCCTATAATTTCCCACCGCACCTTTATCGCCTTTCTTAAAGATAGGTGTTACATTTGCTAACTTGAAATTATCTGGTACGCACCCCTCAGAAATAGATGCATTAAAAATCCGGCTCCGCTGATTTACGCATTTTCATTTTATCAATATAGCGCATTACTTCCCTTTCACTAACCACAATATTATCCAAAGTATTACCATTATCAAAAGGTATTATGTCTATGACCGTTGGGATATTCGTTACACCTTCTATAGTAAAAACTGACGTAAAAAATTCGTTTAGCAAGGTAGCCATTTCCTTGTTTTCAGAAACTAGCTCTCCGTTAAAATTTTTCAACGGCTCCAAGACACTTTATACTGGATTCCTATTGTTGGCGTATTGAAAGAATCGCTTGGGGTTTTCTTTGCCGTCACAAGCTATGGAGATTTTCGCGCTTGAACTTTTTTATTACACTTTTCGCTTCACGCCTTAGAGATATGTAGTTGTTTCGTAATCACAAATTGTCTTTATCGCATTTATGTAGCCTGTAAGCCCTATCTCTATTCTTTATAATATCTCCTACTCTAGAAGTAAACCACAAGGCTTGTTGTTTACTTTCGCACGCTTAATTTTGTACGTACACATTCCTCATTTATAGTCCTAAATACTGTTTCAAACGATTCCCACATTAGTTTTGTGTTTGCGATCCCCATTACGTTTTCCCAATTGACGTATGACAATTCATTTCGAAATTTACAAAAGTCTGTGTGCTTGAAGTTAGAAATTTTAGTCGAGTTAGCTGGTTTCGAGTGACTTACTGAGAGGACAAATTCTACCATATTGTGATCGTTATTGCTTAACGGTTCTATTATTGAAGAGCCGTGATTAGCCTATCATCAGTAGTTATTACTAAATCTAAAATACTGTCCAACCTTGTAGGTTCCCCAACCTTTTGAATAAGAAAGCTATCCTCGAGAAAATTAACTAAACGATTACCTTCCGCGTCTCCCTGCATTGTATCGTAATTCACGTTGGTGCAATTAAAGTCACCCATAACTAAGGCCTGCTCACTACCTATTATTCTCTTTAGTTCACGATATAACGCTTCGTCCGTATCAGCTGTTTGATCAGGGGGCCTATAAATAACCGTAACAAGAAGTTTGAAATCGTTCATCTTAAGTTCTGCTATAGTTGAATCTATCGGTTCTGGAATTCTGTGCTTTACTTCTATAACCTTCGCAATATTATCATTGATATACAACATAACACCGCCTCCTAGCCTACCTATTCTGTTCTTAACAAAAAGTCTATAACCTCTAATTTGATACTCCGCTACAAAGTCACGTGTTTCAGTGCTAAGCCACGATTCATTTATCGCAATTAAATCATAGTCTTTACAAGCAATTAAAGAAAAAAATTCGTTTATTTTATTTCGTAGGCTACGAGCATTTAAGGATAGAACCTTCAAATTGTTTGTAATTGCGGCACCTTCGCGAGCGCAGGGAAAATTTGTGGAAATTACGCTGGGACCGTTCGAGTTACGGCAGCCTGAAAAGAAGAGACAGTATTATGAAATAGTCTTCTTAAACGCGCAGCTCCAACGTCATTAAGATGAAGTCCATCTCCGAGGAACAAGTCCCTCCTGCCGTAGAAACTGTTCCAAAAATTTGCAAAATGCACTCCTTCCTGTTGGCAAAGAGACTTTAGGTTATTATTGATATAGGTCGCCTTGCTGTAGAAATCGCTACGTTGGATAATTCGAGGAAGTATACCTGTTAAAACAATCTTATTAGTTTTTTCCTTAGTCGCTCTGGTAAGTCCCTGTACTTAGCCAGCAACTCTTCCGATCTAGAATTTAAAACGTTATTAGTACCGACATGAATAACATACGTTGTGTCCTCAGAGGTTCCCTCTGTAAACTGGTCAACACTATTAGTTATATCCTCCACCCTTGCACCAGGTTAGCAGTAACGGCACCTACGACGACGGTTTCTCCCACAGAATTCCTCGAGCTGCCCTCAAACAATGGAATCGCCAACGAGTCGTATTTCCGGTTCATCAGCATCTTCGAAACCTAAAGCAGAAAACTCATTGTTTGTTATTACTGGTAGACAAGTCTTAGGTTTTCTCAATGGGGTTCCATTACGCACTTGAACGAAGGGTTGGGAACTAGGGAAAGAGAGAGGGCTATTAGTACTATTTATATTAGTAGAAACTGAGGTAGGAGGGGTCGTAACTGAAGTCTCAAGGGATTCTAATTTTGCCGTCAGGAGCATCACCCTTTCTTCAAGCCTCACTCTGGCCTCCCTCTCACGTTCTAACTCGTTCCTCAGCACTTCCATGCTTGAACACCACCTGCAAACTAACTGTTCATTATTATTAGCCAAAGTAAACGCGTAAGTGGCAAATTTCCCTTCACAGCGAGTGCAAGTACTTCACGGGGGTGCCATGCTATTAATTAATTAAAAACTAAAAACAAAAAACGAGCGTTTGGAAATTAATAAATTACAACGTAGGTCTACCGCGTGCTTATTGTGCCGTCACCTGCGCAAGCCCGCAAAAATGTTCTTGAAACGCAGAAACAGGTTCTTGTAACAAATTTATACCAAATGAATATACAGGGTGTCCCATAAGTCCGGCATCATAGGAAAAATAATAAAAAAAGGCAAAACAAAAGCTTTTATTTACAGAACGTGCTCAGTATGTCCACCATTGTTTTCAATACACAAATTCAGACGTGATACCCAGTCAACAAGCACACGGTGAATGATGTCAGGAGTAATGGTGTTACATGCCCCAATAATGCGCTGCCGCAAATGTTCAACACTCCTAATTTTCTCTGCGTATACCAGCGCTTTCAAGTGGCCCCAGAGATAAAAATCTAGTGGCGTGATATCCGGGCTTCTAGCTGGCCATTCCACAGGCCCTCGACGTCCTATCCAATGACCAGGGAATTGTTGGTACAGGTATTCCCTTACTTGGGTGCTGTAATGTGCAGGAGCGCCGTCTTGCTGGAACCATGTTGGGAAATTTCCTTCTTCGTTCAAGACACTGGGAAATGCTTCTTCCTTGAGCATACGTAGGTAGGTGCCTCCAGGGACATGTTCATCGAAAAAGAGGGGGCCTATGATGCGATCCTTCCAAATGCCACACCATACCATCACCCGAGATGCACCTTGTTCCTTTGAAGAGGTATACCAGTGAGGGTTGTTTTGAGACCAGTAGCGAGTGTTCTGTCGATTTACCTCACCATTTCCATAAAAAACAGCCTCGTCACTGAACAGAATGGTGGACGGGAAATTGACAGCCCGAGCATATTGTTTCGTAGCCCATTCACAAAATTACATCCGCCGGTCGGGATCATCTTCGCTTAATTTCTGTAGGATCTGAAGTTTATATGGATGCCATTTGTGAGCCTGAAGAATGCGATGGATGCTACTTTTCGACACTCCTGTCTCGGCGGACAATCGCCGAAGAGACTTATTGGGACTTTTGTTAAAATGAGCCAGGATAGCAGTCGCTGTATCATCGTCAGTGGATCTCCTTGAAGGTCCACTGCGTGGTTTATCTTCTATGGATCCTGTTTCCTTAAACTTTGCAACAAGTCTGCTAACACAACTCTGCGTTATTGGCTCGCGGTCTGGATGCAGTCTGTTAAATTCAGCAGCGGCCTCTCTTTGACTCCGATTTCCTATGAGTAGAATTATCTGGATTCGTTCTTCCTTGCTCACAGACATTATGGCCTGTAGAAAGAGAAAAATATGAATTATGGTTTGTAGAAATAGAAAAATATGAATTTCTCCTATGATGCCGGACTTATGGGACACCCTGTATACTTAATTAAGCTACCGACGAAGGATCTGTAAAAGAAAAAAGTATTAATAAAATTTATCTGTCCACTATTCGGCCGACTTTTTTCTTTCCTTTTTTCCTTTTTCCCACGGAGGGTGACCACACTCACTTGATGAACCCCGTCGCAGGGAAAAATGAACGTTATTAAACCTCGTTTTCTAATAGATTCGAAAAACAAACAAGACAAACAAGGCAAAATGAATCTTATTAAACCTCGTTTTCTAATAGATTCGAAAAACAAACAAGGCAAGCCACGTGCACTAGCCTTGGTTTAATCAAATAATATAGTAATGAATAAAGTCAATAAATGAAATATATTCGTTAATGAATGATTAGTAACACGAGGTAATTTAGTTAAGAATGCACCAAACACTTTTTTTAAAGTCACTTCAACGAAAACCACTTATTCAATTGGTAACACTGGACACTCGATAAAACACGTCTGTTCACAAGGAAAGACTGATCACTTTCGGGAAGTGTTTGTAATTTTGTAATTTAAAGTTATATGTTGATGAAAAGTTTCAGGAGTTAAAGAACGAAATGTCTAAAAAATCTTATGAAAGAATTCAGTTCAAAATTTGAAGATAATGCAATTAAAACAATCACTGTAGACGTACAGAGAAAATTTTTACTGTAATTAGCAAAATGTTTTCAAGTATCGAGGACAATTTAACCCTTCACCGCACTGTGCGTCGAATACGTAACGTTTCAGATACACGCATTTAGACTCAATCCTACGCAAAAAGTTCGGCGATAAAGTGTTAAAGGGAATTGAACTTAATAGTTCTTCGAATTCTGTGGGTAAATTAAGCGAACGTATTAAATTAGTGCAGGATAGCTTACAAAAAATTGACGCGAAGGTAGCTAAAATTAACGGTGAACTTCAATCAAATAGAAATAACTTAATCGATGATAATTTTACTTTGGTTAGAAATGATGCTAAGCCAAAAGCGTCGTCGAGTTTTCAGTTGGATTGTGAAAATTCATTTAGTTTATTAGAAACTATAGATAACGAAAATGAAATGGTGTTGTTAGGCTCATTCATTGTTAAGCAATATATGCATAGCAATATACGTTAAGCAATATATGCATAGCAATATATGTTAAGCAATATATGTTAAGCAATATATGCATAGCAGATGCTAAAATATATACTGTAGAACAGAGCAGGAGGTAAAGAATTTAGATACTGCAAATCCGCTTTTAATTTCTCACGTTGGAGGAAACGATTTATACAATTTGAGTAGTAGAACATGATTTGTTGGCTAAATACCAAAGCTTGACTTAATCTTTGAAAGTAAGTCAAATAACGTCCTCATTTTTAGGATCCTACCAAGAATTTATGAAAGTAATAGATTAAGTAAAGCAATTTACTTCGATACTAGAGTAGAAGCAATGTGCATCTCTGAAGGGATAGAATTCGTAAACTTTTCGTCAGATTTTAATTCGGTAGATCTGTCCATTCAAAATGACATTTGCTTGAACGAAATAGGTAATGCTTAACTCGGGAAGTTGATTGGTAAAAAAAGTGAGTAGGATTTTTGTAAAATGTAGGCAAGATGAAAGAGTTCTTTCTCGTTTCGAACCTGTAACTCAAAGCTCATGGAATAAAGGGTCAAATTCTTAGTTAGATTAATAAATATAATCGATTAACTGGTAGAAAACTGGTGATTAACAGGGAAAAGTTAGGGTTGGCTAATATAACTAGCGGTGTTCTGCAAGGGTCAGTTTTAAGACTATTTTTCATAACATACGTTAACAATCTTGATGTCAAGGTAGTGATTACAATTTTTAAATCTGCCTACGACACTAAAATTGCGGGTAAAGCAATTAGTTTACTTGATAGAATTTACAGTGTGATCTTAATAATGTACCAGAGTGGTATGATAAATGGCAAATGAAATTTAACATAGATAAATGTAAAGTCATGCATATAGTTCATCACAACAGTAAATTTAACTACACTGGGAAATAGTGCGTTAAACGAAGACTCTGAGGAAAAAGATTTAGATATCATTATTACAAATGATTTAACTTTCTCAAAACAACGTTCAGTCGCGAGTTGTAAAACTAATAGAATACTGGGTTTTATTTCTCGCAAATTTGAATATAAATTTCAAGATATTTTTTGTCATTTCACAAGTCGCTTGGAAGACCTCATTTAGAACATGCTGTATAGTTCTGGTCGCGCTATATGAGTAAGGATATAAGAATGGTAGAAAGGGTTCAGCGTCGGGCAACAAAGATTACTCCAACGTTACGTAGTAAAACATACGAAAGACAAACTCAAAGAGCTGAATTTGTTAGGGCGTTTGAGAGGCGAATAAATTCAGATGTTCAAAATTTTAAGTCGTTTTGATAACGTAAATGAATAGCGTATTGTTAAATAATGTTAATGACAATTAAAAAAATTGCTCATTAACAAGTGTTTCGTAGACTAATGGTTGCTATCCTGAATTATCGATTTCCATTTACCGATTACAGTAGTTTGAAATAGAAGAAATTTGAAATAAAAGTAACGAAACATTTCTCTAGGTTTTCACCCAAAATATCCACATCTACGTAATATTTCCAAAACAATTTTTGTTTCTCTTTATCGATATCAAATATGATAATGAAAAAGAGACACCATATTGCTCATGGAAGAGAAAAATTTTTGTCCGAAAACGAAAATGTAATTATTAGTTTTGGATCGTTGCAACAAACTTTTGTCAACCAAGAAACTTCGGCAAATGCACAAATCATCGATTGTTTTCGTTTCAGTACCACGAAGCTATTCCGCTTATAAGTAAAATATTAATATTGAATAATAAACGTGTGTGTGTGTGTGTGTGTGTGTGTGTTGCATTCTGCAATGAGTTATACAACAGTACAACGGGAATAAAAACTTGTATATGAATTTCAACGAGATGAGAAGACGGTACAGAATTATGGAAATCGTCTTTAACTGCGTCAGTGAAACGCGCTTGAGAAACTGCATCCGCCGAGAGATGAAGTGGGATACTAGGAGAAAGGGTAGAAGGAGACATGCGAGGTAGAGAAAAAGGAACGTATATAACGAGGTAGAAAAGATTATCGGGCTCAACCAGGGGTATTCGAGCCTGCCAGCTCACCTTGTAAATTTGGAGCTTCGAACTCCATGCACATACTCTATAACTGGTTCACGACAACCCAACGTAACATAATGAACGCCCATTCCACATCATTTTTTAATAAGAGCTAAATAAAAAAAATCCTAAATTTCAGACACTTTGGCTTTCTAAAAGTTTTAAAATCTTCCTTTAACTCGTGTATGAATCTCTGCTTCTGAAAGCAAAACAAAAATTTTAAGAGATACCCCATCAAGCCAGCGTTCGTAACTCAGTGGGTAACGCCATTTCCCTTTAAGCGATGTGAAGACACTGAGGTCGGGGTTTCAAATCTCGGTGATGCTGTTAATAATAATACAGGAGCTAGAGCAATGGGCTCATTAATTGCCTTGAGCGCTGTGCCAGCTTCTGGACCCCATCACTGATTACACTAGTATGCATCAATTTTGCTGTCAAGGGTTTTGTAAGTGATTCTTATGGAGTTTATCCTGCTGATTTCGAATCTGCAATCCGTTTTTCTCAATCAGCTCAGGTTATCCGGCTATGGCCTCATAAGTAAAATAGAATTTTTCGTGATTTTGTCAAGGCGGAATTGGAACAGTAACATCTATCATCACTTGTTTCACTTGTACAATATCTTTTTTTACTTTTCAGGCATATAGATAAAATATTTCATAATGAATAGAGCGTGTAAAAATGATCCCAATAGATTCTGCTACATATGTGGGACGGTTACCATGCCAAATAACCAGTCCCAAATCACTAAATTTGTGAAGACAATGTATAGAGCATACTTTGGAATTAAGCTAGGGGACCAGGACAAAAATTTCGCCCCTCATATGTGCTGCAAGACGTGCATTGAATTTGAGAAGATGGAGCAAAGGCAGAGCGAAATCTTTGCCTTTTGGAATTCCCATGATTTGGAGAGAAGGAAAGGATCACGTGACAGATTGCTATTTCTGCATGACAAACCTCCAAGGTGGGCTTATAAATTTATTTTTCTTAAATATTTTGAAATCCTCGTATGAAACTTGACATAATATTCACCATAATGTAATATTCACCATATATAGCATAATATTCACCATAATGGTAATCATACATTTACATATACATATTGTTATAGAAAATACATTTACACATACATATTGTTATACAAGTTACATTTACATATACAATGATTGTATATTTTCTTTCTTTTTCATTCATATTGTCCCCGAAGGGACAATATGAATAAAAAGAAAGAAAATATACAGACTCCATCGACCTATTTCATATCTTACAGACCGCAGCCTTCCCTCACGAGCCGCCACTGTCTGAATGCTTCTTCTATTTCATATGCAAGTTTTATATCCATGTTTCTGTGTTTCTATTTTCAGGAGTTAACAAGAAGAATAAACACATTGTTGTATACCCTGACATTCCTTCTGCTATGAGACCTGTACCCCATGGTCCTGGAATTCCAATACCCGACCCACCTCAAACCCTGGACTTCGATGATTCTGATGATGAATCAATGACCAATGCCAATGACCAGTCCCAGTCGTATATACACCTCAAAATACCGCTTCAAATGAGCCGAGGCCTCTCAACCAGGCCAAACTTAATGATCTTACCAGGGATTTAGGACTTTCCAAATTAGCTGCCGAGATCTTGGGCTCACGACTTCGAGAGGACAACTTGCTGGCTCCGGGAAAAACATTCTCCTGGTATAGGAAACGAGAGGAAGAATTCCGCAAGTTTTTTGCAGTGCACGAAAATACCTTTTCCTTAGTGTACTGCTGCAATGTTGAGGGGCTAATCGAATCCTTGGGCCTGCCATATAACGCATCAGAATGGAGGCTATTTATAGACTCGTCTAAACGAAGTTTGAAAGCAGTACTTCTCAACATTGGGAATAGGGTTGCATCAGTCCCTGTAGCACATTCCGTACAACTTACTGAGAGCTACGATAACATGAAAATTTTACTGGATGCTCTCGTATACGACCAACATAACTGGAGGATCTGTGGAGATTTGAAGGTAATACTAATATCATAAGTAAACTATTGCTATTGACTATGTGTTTTTCCAAAGGTTATTTGAGAGCGTATAAGAACACTTAACTTCCCCACAGAAGTGATACAGTCCAATGCATAGATTTTTTTATCTGATAGAACAAATTCTCTAAATTCTTTAAATATTTTCATTTTTTTTCAGATTGTGCATTTGTATTGGGAATGCAAGGGGGATACACGAACGAAATACCCATGTTTCCTCTGCAAATGGGATAGCCGAGCGGATGAGAAGCACTATGCACAGCGTGAATGGGCATCCAGAGAGAATTTTGAACCTGGGTCGCATAATGTCGTTTCAGTGCCCCTTGTACCACCAACAAAAATTTTGCTCCCACCACTTCATATTAAGCTGGGCTTGATGAAAAATTTCATCAAATCAATGAATAAGGAGGGTTCAGCATTCCGATATCTCGAGAGTAAATTTCCTCATATATCTGATGCTAAACTAAATGCTGGGGTTTTTGATGGTCCTCAAATTAGAACTTTAATCAAGGATACTCAGTTCGAAAACGCAATGACTCCAACTGAGAAGAATGCCTGGCAGGCATTCAAATCAGTTGTCACTGATTTTCTTGGCAAGCGTAGAAGTCCAGAATACGAGTCCGTTGTCGAAAACTTGATGGAAGCTTTCAAAGCTCATGGGTCGCGCATGTCCATAAAAATGCACTTTTTGTGGTCCCACTTGGACTATTTTCCTGAAAATTGCGGGGATTATAGTGAGGAACAGGGTGAACGATTTCACCAAGATATCAAAATAATGGAAGAGAGGTACCAGGGAAACTGGGATATCAATATGCTGGCGGACTATTGCTGGTGTTTGAAGCGAGACGTGCCCGAAGAAAAACACAGACGGAAAGCCAAAAAAACTTCATTCCTTCCTCAATAAACTTTTTTCCATATTCATTGTATGAATAAAAGTATTTATTCACACAATGTTTTCATTTTTCACGAGTGTTCTTATAATATTACTCGTATCTACAGTGTTTAAGCTAAAAAAATCAATAAATTTGGGGATAAAATTGGACTTATAATAAATGGCCAATAGAGAAAAAACCTGACCTGATTGAGGAAAACCAATGTCATTTTCGAATTCAGCATGGTCGAAGTATATAATATGAGTTGAAAAAACCCTCACAGCAGACAAAAAAATTTCATATGCACACCAGTGTTATTATTACTCCATTAAATCTTTCTCCTGACATTATGAATCCATCCATCTACAAAAGTTTATACTTCTGTAAAATCGAGGAAAGCCAGTATAATGACAGGTATATACACGACTTTAATTAGTTAATTAAATTACCAAATTCAGTCCAAAAATTAATTAGTTAATGTTGGGTTAGTCATTTTTAGGCTCATTATCTTGCTGTCATAAATTAGTCAATGAGGACAGGAAGTGAAAATATTTCACATGTAATAAAAATAGGAATAATAATTATAATTACTGAAACAATAATGATAACGTTAGCAATAGTAATGATGGCAATGCAAACAATAATAACAAATATATTTTTGTACCACATGATAAACACAGAGAATCTAAAAAAAATTCTCAGAAAAAACAGTTATAAGATAGCTTTTAGTTTCCCACAGACAGTTAGCAGCCAAATAATAATGATGATAAAAACCCCTGATATGAATGATAAATGAATAGGTGTATACAAAATCCCTTGTAATAATTGTGATAAAAACTATATCGGACAAACATGTCGAAGTTTGGAAAAGCGACTGAAAGAGCACAAAGATGATGTTAAGTTTGCTAACGAATAAAGGGCAATTTTTTAGCAGCTCCAACATAATAATACATTTAAGAAATCTGAACGGAAGTAAAATAGTTTTTAATTCAAATAATTAAATTGGGAGATTAATAAAATAGTCTTCTTTAACTGACACTCTTCCAAACTTCAACCTATCAAAGGGAAACAATAAATGTAATCCGACAATTAGGAAGGTCATAACAATTAGCAACAATTAGCAACAGGAGCTCTGGGGGTGGTGGTCGAGGGTGAGTCTGGTGACGATCATTGCCAGCTTGTGACATGCCAGTGTGATGCCAGCAATAATTATTAAAAAAAAAAAATTAGACTACACGAACGTATGTAGCTCGTAAACTAACCCACTTTTTGTTATACTCTACCTACTTTTTTGTTTTAATCCTCTCCTTACTTGCATGTCTGTAACTCTTTACTTGCATGTCTGTCGTTTGCATGGTATGACAGTGAGTTAAGACTGTGTTTGCATGGTTTGTAAGCGTTCTTATTTTACTTCTTTTCATCCTTCACCCCCTCCTATTCTCTTCGACGATTTTTCCGACTTGTCGGCAGTGGCCGGCGGATGATGATGGGGAGTCTTTCTTTCTCTTTTTCTGAATGAATGTTAACCCACGAATGATAGGTTTGCTACTTACTTAACCCCTTATTCTCCTCTTTTAACCCCCTCCTCTTTCCTTTCTCTCAGGCTAACCTTAGAGTGGATCTTAGGGTCTTTGTTAGCCTTAGCTTCTGTAGATCTGAACCCAAAACCGCTTTTAGTATGCAGGATTTCACTTGTCGTGAATCGTCTCATTGTACAACTGAGAGATAATACGTGAACTATCGAATCTTGTACTGTGATTCTTAATAAAATGTTCTCCAATAAAGTGCGTTTGCTTTTACTTAAAACGCGTTTATTACGTTACCTCACAATAATTATATATATATATATATATATATATATATATATTATATATATATATATATATATAAATGCAAAGGACTTTTACGTCTACGATAGAGGAAACGAACGACTACCGTCCTCAACTACAATCCCTGAAACTCTACTCCCTGGAAAGAAGACGCGAGTGGTACACAATAATATACAAATAAAAAATACTCAAGGGTTGTGTCCCTAACCTTAGAAATGAAATAGAAACACACTGGAATGAGCGAAGAAGCAGATTCTGTACTGTTCTAGCTGCGGTGGGGCAGAGGTCATGAAAACGAGGATGGAAAATACCCTAATACGAAGTCCGAAACTCCTCAATATCCTGCCCAAAAAACTGAGGAACCTCCGGCACACAAACCAGTTGAACAGGTTCTTGCGCAAAGTCCCTGACCAGCCATGCGTGGCTGGCAACGAGGGCATGAGGAGAGAAACCAATTCCCTCCTCCACCAAATCCCGCAAATGAGGCGTGTTGCTGCTGAAAGGTCGTTCAAAACCTCAACTAAGTATATTTTTGCTTCATTTTGTTACTGTAGAATTTTATTGTGAATGCTATACTATAAACACTAATGAATTATATTTCCAAACGCCATGCAATGCATCCATGTAAGCTTACTACATGAACTTATACATGAGATGCTAATACTAATTGTACGAGTTTAAAAAAGTGTCCTTTTTATATTTTCTAAATATAAAGTTTTTAAATTCAAATATAAAATTATTCACAAAAAATACTTTAATAAAATTTCTAATGCGGAGAAAGACAATGACTACGCAGTTTGTTAAGTGCGTCGCTAACTCAGAATGGCGTAACGGGCCAAACACACATACAACAAGTTGTGTAAAGAATCCCAGGGAAAGGGGTTCGACTCCGGCTAAAGTAAAATGTTTGTTTCTGTATACTGTACATAATGTGAATAAATGAATATATAATAGTTAAGTGAAGGTATTCTCATTAAAAAAATAAAAAATAAAAAAAATAAATTGGACATTTGATAATTCGAAAATGTTAATAATTTCTTTGAATAAATCTTTGTTCAAAACAAACGTACGCAGATTTTGCTCTATCAACTAAATATTTGTTTACTGCAACAAATTATTATCAACAAAATTCATTTTGTAACAAAACAAAAATTTGTCTGAAAAAGAAAAAAAAAATTAAAACACTTATTTTTTTGTTTGAGTCAAAAAATATTTTTTTCCATACATAATAAAGAATGCGAAACGTGCCCTTTGTATTCAAATAAACTCGTTACTCAGAATCTAATTTGGTCGAAAATAACTTAGTTGCCTTACATTAAAAAAAAATTAAATACAAACTAGAAAATACTTAGGACGGGTGACCCGAATGAGTTTGAACCCAGCTAAAAATGGGACGCTCAGTAAACTTAGTAAACATGAAATGTCAATAAAGCGTTTACTGAATGTCCCATCTTTGCCTGGATAAGTTTCACATTACAATTGAAGGGTTTAGAATAGTATATCTTTTATGTTTAATCTTGAGAAACTTTTAGGACAAACGTATCTCTTTTCTGACTAAACAAATGTTTCTAGATTTTTTTTATATAAAATTTTTTAATGTTCCGAGGTACTAAAATTTTTACCTCACAAACTACATCTGTGAATTATCACACACACTCAACCTCACTCGTACCTATCGCACACATTACACAAACAGGTCCCAAACTCCGTCAACAAAAGATTTAAATCACAAAAAATATTTACGTTCGAGTATTAAAATAATTTTCACTGTTGTTAAGCATTACCCAGGGACGGATTAAGGGTACCTTGGGTCCCTGGTAGTACCTCAACCATGGACCCCCCCCCTACTCCCCTTCCCATCCCGCAGTAATAGACATCAGTGAGTTGAGTCACAGTGTACTATGCTTAATATGCATCATGTCAAAGTCGGGTGAGGTCTACTACATCTCAGGTTATATTCTCAGTGATACTTTGACGAAGCTCATTTGATATTTTATTATGTTTAAACAAAACATACCTTGACGAAACCCTGTACATATAAACAATAAACAACAACGCTTTAATGAACAAATTATTACGTTTTGAAACTAAATCGAAAATGACGACAATTTAGAACAAGATTAAGCAAGTTATTTGGAAGACCATCATTTGTCATTCGCAACCCAACCATGGGTGCCCCAAATCGGGGTACTCATGCCGGTCCCAAGCCCGGATAAATGGGGAGGGTTGGCGTCAGGAAGGGCATCCGGCCGTAAAACCTTTGCCAAAACCTTATGGAATGACAGCCGATGAAGATAGAGCAAAGAGAGCTAGGGCGTACTCTGGAGGCGACGCGCAGACATATCGCCCTAACTCTGCGGTAAATGAACGAGGGCTACTGTATCGTGAGCAGGTACAGCTAAAAATGGGAGCTCAGGGGGAGACGGCAGTGAGATTTGGAACGCTGAATGTTGGTAGTATGACGGGACGCGCAAGAGAGGTGGTGGATCTGATGGAGGAGGAGGAGGATGCAGGTGTTGTGTGTTTAGGAGACTAGATGGAGAAGGAATAAGCCAGGGAGATTGGTGCTGGCTATAATTTTATTATAGTGGCACATCAGAGCAGGGAAGGAATGGTGTAGGGATTATTCTCTCGAAAGAAGTGAAGGAGAATGTACTAGAGGTCAAACGAGTGAATGATAGAATGATCAAGGTGAAAATTGAATGCGGCGATGTGGTAAATATACTGAGTGTGTATGTACTGCAGGGGGGATGTGATGAACAGGAAAAGGAGGATTTTTGGAACGGGGTTGACCAGGAAATGCTGCTATGCCTGACCATGAGCGTATAGTGATCGGAGGAGACTTCAATGGCCATGTTGGGAATGGCAACGATGGAGTAAGGTAGAGTGCATGGTGGACAGGTAGTGTATAGACGGAACTAGGATGGGGAAAGAATAATTGATTTTGCAATAGCATATGACATGGCAATTGCAAATACCTTCTTCGAAAAGAGACGGGAACATCTGATTACGTACAAGAGTGGTGGACGTTAATCCCAGATTGACTATATGCTGTATTCAAGATCTAAGTTGAAAGAAGTTGTGAATTGTAAGGTGATCCCAGGTGAAGAAGTAACACCACAACATTGTGTTGTGGTAGTGGACTTAAGGGTAAATAGAACTGGAAGAAGTAGTCAAATATTGTACCTAAAATCAGGTGGTGGAAATTGAAGGAACAAGAGTGAAAGGAGGCCTTTAGAGAGAGGATAATGAGGGAATTAAGAACACAGGGATTGGACGACGTTGATGACTGGTGGCGGGAAAATGCTAAGTTAATAAGGAAAGAAGGAAGAGAGGTGCTGGGGGTGTCATCTGGGAACCGCCAGAAAGATAAAGAAACTTGGTGGTGGAGTGAAGAAATGCATGATAAAGTGAGAGAGAAGAAAAAGCGTGGAAGACATGGGTCAACACAGGGGAAAACCAACAAAGAGAGGTATAGGAGAGCGAAGAAAGAAGCTAAGACAACGGTGGCAAAGGCTAAAAGTGAAGCATAGAGAGATGTATATTAGGAACTTGAAACAAGAGAAGGGGAAAAGAAAAGTATTTAAAATAGCAAAGGCAAGAGATAAGGCAACTAAGGATATTACACATATAAGACAAATAAAGGATGAGCATGGTGGAGTGATCTCTAATATGCAGGATATTAAGGCACGGTAGAAGGTTTATTTTGAAAGGTGTTGAATGAGGAAAATTTTAGATTGATAAGGGAAGAGGGGTTACCAAACGAAGGAATGGTTATATGTGTGGGAAGAGAAGAGGTGGAGAGATCATTGGACACAATGAAAAATGGGAAGGCTACAGGGCCTGATGAGATACCAGTGGAAGTTTGGAAAAGTTTGGGGATGGAAAGAGTAGACATCCTTGCGATTTGATGCGCAAGATATATGACCAGGAGAGAATGCCAGAAGAGTGGAAAAGCATACTGGTACCAATATTTAAAGGGAAGGGAGATGTCCAGGAATGTACAAATTATTGAGGGATTAAACTGATGTCACACACAATGAAGGTCTGGGAATGGATTGTGGAGAGCAGGTTGAGGGAAGAAACAAGCATAGCGGAGAAGCAGTTTGGCTTCATGCCGGGAAGAGGGACAACGGATGCCATTTTTGCACTTAGACAGTTGATGGAAAGATATAGAGAGGGGCAGAGGGAGTTGCACATAGTGTTTATAGATCTAGTGAAGGCGTATGACAGAGTACCGAGGCAAGAGGTGTGGAGGTGTTTAAGGGAAAAATTAGTATCGGACAAGTATGTGAGGTTGGTGCAGGATATGTACGAGGGGTCACGTACTCAAATACGATGTAGCGCAGGATTGATGGAAGGTTTCGAAGTGAAAGTTGGTGTCCATGAGGGATCGGTCCTGAGCCCATACATCTTCGACATTGTTATGGATGTAATGACGGAGGAGGTGAGGGAGCAGGCGCCATAGTATATGCTCTTTGCCGACGATGTGATTTTGTGTGCAGACAGCAGAGAGGAGGTGGAGAGGAAGCTGGAAAGGTGGAGGGCAGCACTGGAAAATCGAGGTTTGAAGATTAGTAGGGCGAAGACAGAGTACATGAAGTACAATGCGGGACAGGGACAGAGAGATGAGGTGCGACTCCAAGATGAGGTGGTGAAGAAGGTTGAAAGTTTTAAATATTTGGGATCGTGGGTAGAGAATGGTGGAGAGCTGGTAAGGGATGAATAATAAAGTACAATCAGGATGGAATAATTGGAGGAAGGTGTCTGGGGTACTGTGTGATAAAAGAATATCAATCAAATTGAAAGGGAAGGTGTTCAAGGCGGTAGTGAGGCCTGCAATGTTGTATGGTGCGGAAACGTGCCCTATGAGGAAGAATCTGGGGAAAAGGATGGATGTAGCAGAAATGAGGATGTTGAGATGGATGTGTGGGGTTACTAGAAGAGATAAAATTAGAAATCAATTTACTCGTGGAACGACGAAAGTAATAGAGGTGTCAAAGAAAGCTCAAGAGAGAAGGCTTAGATGGTTTGGACATGTCATGCGGAGAGAGGAGGAATATGTTGGGTGACGAGTTATGGAGATGGAACCACCTGGAAGAAGAAGGGGAAGGCCGAGGATGAGATGGAGAGAGTGTGTGGAGGGTGATATGAGGGAGAGCGAAATCTGGCGGCGGATGTGGCGTTGGACAGAAATGAGTGGTGAAGGCGGGTTAGGAACAGCGACCCCACTTAGGCGTGGGAAAATGTTGCCGACAAAGAAGAAGATCATTTGTCATTCGCATTCCATTTTCTTCGCAGAGGCGACTACACGTCAAGTCCTCGCATTACTTCGCTCTCGATGTTCATGATTAAAAGACTATTCAGTCGATCTTGTCCCATTCGGTTTCTGACCTCATCCTCGATGCGTTTTAGTTTCGAGAAGGACCGCTCACCACTCCAATTTGATATCATCATCGACAGATATATCCGAAGAGCTATTTCAATGTTAGGAAAGGTTTAGGTGAGGGCGTGTGTATGGAGGAATTGGTACATTCTCAGTTTTGCTGATTGAATTTGTTTCACACAAATTGAGGTTTGAAACTCTGTTGAGGATACCAGCAAGCTAGCACAGTGGATAAATTCACTTTCAATCATATATATATATATATATATATATATATATATATATAATATATATATATTATATATTACAAACTCGTATATATAATAATTAGCAGGGTAGATAGGCTTTGCGCCCGAGCCCTCGCGGCTTCGCCCAGCCCTTGCTACGCCATTTATGTAAAGACTATTTACCCCTACCCTTAATCCTCCTCTACATAAGCCATCTCTAGGCTTGGGCCCCGGGGTACTGCCACATCCGACCCCCTCCCACGTTAATCTGTTACTGGCATTACACAATCTTTTAGAAAATACAGAAGCTACAGTGCAATATTCAATATTTAACATTGATACAATATTTAATACGCTTTGCTTCGGAAACGTTTATGACAACGACGACGACAATGACGATGACGACGACGACAATGACGATGACGACGATGATAATGATGACGATGAAAACTATGACAATGATGACGACGACAGCGTAATATATAATTTGTAGATATGATAGTTCGCCCTAAACCCTTGAGTCGTCTCACAAAAATTACCAGGATATTGGACCTGTATTCATTTCATCTACGAAGTATTCTATAGACACTAACCTAACCTAACCTAACCTAACCGGGCCTATAGCCAACCTACAGTACTGTGCAAATTAATGTGAACATGGAACAAAAATATGATTTTTCATTGTTTTTAATAGAAAAAACAATTAAAGCTTTTAAATGTAATTTTATGAATAAGTTTAATTATTATGGTATACACACATTATTTTATCGTCTGAAACATTATTGCAGCATCTTTTAAGTCTATTGCAGCGTCTTTTGAAGTCGAGCTTGTCATTCAGTTTCTGCCGAATTTAGTTTATTCTTGTCAGTCATCAAAGTCAGTAAGTGTGATGTCTGTGCTCTTTGTTTCAGAGTTGAATTTGGACATTACACCAATTACACCAAGAAAAAGAAGTAAAATAATCACCTTGCATGAAATTACATCGCTCACACGGAGAAATTGCCAATGCAATCAAAGTTAGTGTGGGAGCGGTTAACAAGATTATTAAGAAGAAAGAATCCACGGGCTCAATATCCTCATCAAAGAAAGGCAAATGTGAAAGAAAACGGAAAACAACACCCAGAGATGATGCAAAGTTAAGACGACTGAACAAGCAGGATCCCAGAAAAATTAGTGACATGCTCAACCAGGAATTAGCAGCATCAAATATCCAGGCATCATCATCAACTGTAAGATGTCGATTGCTGGCGGTGGGACGCAAAGCCGAGAAACCTATGGAAAAACAATTGCTAACAACAATAATGAGAACAAAACGCTATGCGTGGGCCAAGAAATATGCTTGGTACAATGTATTTTTTTCAGACAAGAGTTATTTTTCTTGTTCAAGGTCAACAAAATCAATTTGTACGCCATTCACCCGCTGAACCCACAAACTAGTGTAGTTCCAAAATAACCAAACTGTAAAACACAAAAAAACAAAAATGTTCTGAGGTTGTTTTTCTGCACGACGACGAACTGGCTCATTAGTGCCTGTGGAAGGCATAATGAATAATGAGCTATATATTAAGGTTCTAGAACGCCATGGCAAGCCAGAGCTACAAAAACTGTTCCAAAGGGGTTTTCCAACAGGATCTGGCTCCATGCTATACATGAAAATGTGTTAAGGAGTTCTTAAAGGTGAACAATATCAGCTGTTTATACTGGCCGGGAAACTCGCCAGATCTAAACCCAATCGAAAATCTATGGACATATGTAAGACTCGACTTCAAAAACGGACTGTACAACTGAAGCAAAACTAAAGCAAAGTCTGGTTTCATGATGAAGAATTAAGAAAATCTTGAAACTGGTACATTCTATGCCAAAGTGTGTTCAAGACGTTATTAAAGCTAAAGGTAGCTGTATCAAATATTAAAGTTTGTTCCAGTCTTCAAAATATATATATATACTGTTTACTGAAAATCTAATATTTTTGTCTTGTTCATATTATTTGTACAATATTGTATGCTCATCTAACCTAACCAATTTGCAGAGCATTTTAGAACTATACTATACAGAGATTTAAAACTTGTAATATAGGATTATACGAAAAACATTAGTTAAATTCCATATAAACTCGATATTTTCTTAATTAAAATTTTAAAAATATTAAAAGATAATTAGCATATTTTTTTATTTCACTGATATATACATGCAAATAACCATGAAGGAAAATTAAAACACGAAATGGCGCTCAAGCGCTTGAACACTATTTCGTGTTTTAATTTTCCTTCGTGGTTATTTTCATTATAAATATTACGAGGGACACTCAATATATTTTGCCCCACCTTTTCTTTTCTTTCCAAATTTCTTGTAAGTTCCAGAAATTTTGTGAAGCGCAGAAAGTTCAAACTTACGGCCAAAAGACATTTCAGCCCCATGGTCTATTATTTAGCTAAAAAAAAAAGAGGGGGCAAAATATATTGAGTACCCCTAGTATTTATGTTTTACTTTCGTGAAAATATTTCATATATATATATATATATATATATATATATATATAATGTAAAGAACGACGCTTGTTAGAGGAGTGTCCGCACAAGAGGAGAGGAAAAAACGAGCAATGAAAATGAGGCACCTCTCGGGAATTGAACCCGGATCATCCGATTGCCGGTCAGATATATTAACCATTACACCAAGAGCCCCCACAAATCAAACCTCGTAATTCTCCCACGTACCTACGAGCGCAATCAAATACCCTGAGGGGGCTCCTCAGGGCATTCTGTATGTAGGTATTTGATATGTCTTCACCAGATGGAAATGGGTGGCAAAGAGAGGGTGATAATTAAAGTTGAAGTTATTTGATGGACCAACAACTGCAGAAGTATAGATGAGCTTCTGTGCTCATGCCGTGGACGCAGACAATGCAGTTAGAACTGCAGTTGTGTAACAAATGATATGGCATGTACAGAAGAATGCGTCTGAAGGCTACTGAGGACTGCATGAATGACAAACCCATCACAAACCACCGCTAGATGAGCTAGATAAATAACCATTATAGCATTGTGCATTATAATTTATTAGTGTGTTTCATATATGCTGTTACAACGTGAGTAATTCCCCAGTATGGAGTAGAATGCTAATAACGCAGTGAATTGATATTGCGGGAGTCACCGAATACAGTATGGACTGACTTACATGCATTTGTAATTGAGAAAAAGTTGAGACTTTTAGTGGAAAGATTCCAATTTTAAGTAATGATTTCTGCTTCAAAGTTATTTAGTAGTTTGCTTTAACGATAATTGTTAAAATCTAGTTGGTTTGATTGATTTTAGTTGATTGAGTTGATTTTGTATTATGTACAGTGCTTACAATAAGTCTCGCGCCTCTGTCTCGTCCCAAGCTAGTCTGTAGGTATAAAATGGGCGGTCCTTATGGCAGGTGGGTGTGTTCGGATGGTGCACATAATTGCTCTAACCCCATCAATGACGTCCATTATTACGTCACTTCTGCTACATTTATGTGTTTAAAATACAAATGATTAAGAAGCAGAATGACCAAGTTTCGGGATGTTGGGATGGTTTATGGAGCAATCCTAGTCATCATAATATTAGCTGAGCATTAACATTATACCGTCTCAATATATACTGTAGACTATAGAGAACGATTAATTCGGCAATATCCCAAATCATAGCATGATACCTAAGTTATTTTGACGCAGGTCTAAATTATTTGCTCAAATGCAATGACTGATATTAAGTAATTGTGGGAATTGTTGCAATATTGTTGTTTGTGGTAGTGTGATACATATCCTACGTGAAGAATCTAATGATCAAATTCCTCAGATGAACCTCTCACGTAACCTATTCCATCTTATGAAAGTCATTAGTCTAAAGCAAGACTGGTGGGCCGTGAATCAGAGAAATTTGCATTTGATTTGTTCGTCGTAATTATTATGACAATTCCCATAAACATGTGATGGCCTCGATGTTGCCAGTTTTTATTTTTTTCCTGAAACTATTACCTTCTCATAGTTTGTTTCAACAATGCATATATTATCATTTCCACGAGCGTAGACATTGCAAGAAAAGATTCTAACTAAGGATAAGTAAAGTTCTTTCATGGTCACAATATATACTTTTATAGATGTCAAACATAAAAATATAAAATTCTATATTAACATAACTATATATTCGATACACATTTACGTTATGGCTTTAACATCAGTATTTCGTATAGCTTCCTCCGGCATCAATAATTTCTTGCAATCGTTTGCGGCATAGAAGAGGCCAGATTGTAGGGAATGTTTGGTGTTTGACGTAAGCTCTCCCAACTATTCCTCGTGTGAGCTAAAAGTGCTTCAAATGTTCTTTCATTGCGTTGCTCCATTCGTTAATCATTATTGCCCAAAGGTTTTCAATCGGATTCATATAAGGAGAACATGGTGGCAGAATTAGATTAATAATCTCTGGCTCCTTTCCTCCTCCCTTCGTAATTCCCCACCCAACCTCGTTTCCTTCGACATAGCAACGCTTACCTCCATCCTCATTCCACTTCCTTCATTAAACCTATTATCGCTTTTACTGTCCCTTCCTTCCATCCTTCATGCCAGCGTTCTTAAACCTAGCACATAAATTATATAATATGGAATCTAACACCTTAGATCTCTACGCATTCATGTTACTTGAAGACGCCTGTGTCTTAGGGGAATCTAAGTGTTGAGAGTGGGCTTGAGAGGTAGTCTATAGATTACTACAGATGACTTTGAACGTTCCAACTATTTAAAAATGATTATTTATTAAGCACATCATATGGCATAATACACACATGAATTTAAGTATCTTACACTATAGGAATGGAATTGAATCCTACCAGAGTTAAAAAGTCGCAAAATATGATAGATTAGTTTGTATTAAGAGGTTACTAAGAGGGAAGGATTTGGGATAGAGCGGAAGGCAGAGAGTATATTTTCTCGTTTCGGTTATTATTAACGCTATATGGATACATTGCCATGCGGTGTGATGAGAGAGAGAGAGAGAGAGAGAGAGAGAGAGAGAGAGAGAGAGAGAGAGAGAGAGAGTTACAAGGAGTTACAAGGAAAAGAAGTACCTCAAAAGGCTTGCGGCCCATACCGAGGAGGTACCAATGGCAACGGGTGCCAGGGAAAATTTTGTCTTTCAACTATGCTAGCAGTAGTAGAAAAACTGGATAGAAAAGTAGAAGGCTCTCTCCCCACCCTCCGCTCCCTCCCTGCCAGAGGCAGGTACGGAAAAAGGTTGAAGAAAATACCTTGACCCTGGAAAGTAGCCAAGGAAATTTTACAGGAAAGTGGAGAATATATAATAGCTCTATATTTAGCTTGCTCACAGAGACCGAGCAAGCGAACTCCTGCAGAGTTTTCTGAGGTTTTAATCTTAAACTATGAGTGTGTTCAGTACATTGTCTAGCCTATTTTAAACACATTTACACTTTGACTGGAAACAACCTCTGAGGGAAGTTGGTTCCAGATATTAACTATTTTATAGGAAAAGAAATTTCCGTAGACTGAGGTCCTAAATGTCTTTACACACTCAAATAGTGTGCAAGATTTGGTCTACCCTTTTCTTGAACTGATCCACAGAGGAACTGTTCACAACTTCCGAACGTAACCTGTTCCATGTGTCACAGATCTTATACGTAAAGTAATTCCCACACACTAGTCCTAAACCGTTTCAAATCCAACTTCCAACCATTGTTGCGAGTTGGGTTATCATTTAAACTAACATACTTCTAAAATCGACATCGTTGAACCCACGTAAGAGCTTGAAAACTTCGATCAGTTGACCGCGCAGCCTCCGAGTTTCAAGCGAAAACAAGTTCAGGGCGCGTAACCGTCGATTGTAGCCCATATGCCTAACGGAAGGGATTAACTTTGTGGCCCTCGCCTGCACTCGCTCCAGCCTCTCAATATCTTTCCTGAGGGTGGGCGACCAGAACTGCACAGCATACTCCAGGTACGGCCGAACAAGGGAATTGTACAGTGAGAGCACAATCTCCTTGTTCCGAAACTGAAATTGCCTCCTGATATAACCCAATAGTTTCTGGGCTTTCTTTTCCACCTCTACACACTGTTTCATAAACTTAAGGTCGCTGCTAATTAGCACACCCAAGTCCTTTTCTAAATCAGTCACCTTGATATTACTGCCCAACAACGAGTAGTCCGACTTGGGATTGGCGTAGCCAATGTGCATCACTTTGCATTTACCCAAGTTAAACGGCATTTGCCATTTTTCGGACCACTCTCCTATCCTCCCTAGGTCCGCACGCAGTTCCTCGATCGCTTCGGGCGTCCCAACATTGGCCCCAAGCTTGGTGTCATCAGCGAATTTGGCGATCCGACTGACGATCCACCGTCGATATCATTATGTAAATGGTAAACAACAGCGCCCAAAACGGAACCTGAGGAACCCACTAGTGACCGAGGCCCACCCGAACTAGCCCCTTTAATTACACCTCTGCCGCCTATTCCTCAGCCAGTTTTCAATCCACCTACCTATTTCCCCACCGATACCCAGCGCGCGCACTTTCGCCATTAGCCGGCGATGAGGTACCTTATCAAAGGCTTTCTGAAAGTCGAGATAAAGTATATCAATCGCCCTACTCTTATCGTACTCACTCACATGATGGAAAAACTCGAGCAAGTTGGTGAGACACGACCTATGCCGTCTAAACCATGTTGGAGTCCCCAAGCAGCTTGTAGGAATCCAAATGGTCAACGATTCTATCAGCTATTATCCTTTCTAATAATTTACCTACAACTGAAGTGAGACTAATAGGACGATAGTTCCCTGGACTTTCTTTGTGATCCCCTTTCTTAAAGATAGGGGTCACGTTGGCCTCCCTCCAGTCACCAGGCACCTGGCCCATCACCAACGATTTGTTGAAGACTGTAGCCAGGTGGGGAGCGAGAGAGAGAGAGAGAGAGAGAGAGAGAGAGAGAGAGAGAGAGAGAGAGAGAGAGAGAGAGAGAGAGAGAGAGCTTTTAAATCACACCTTTTAAATGGTTTGTGGTAAGGGCTTCACTTGTTATTTTAGTCCAGGGTAGTTTATGTGGAGGTGTTACATAACTTGCACTTGGGACGAGACAGAGGCGCGAGACTTATTGTAAGCACTGTACATCGATATATGTATAGTAACTTAATTTTTGTTTTACAAAATTGACGTTCTTCAAATCTCATTATCGGTCCTTTCACACCGTTAACAATTCAAACTTTATTTTGAAGTGCAAAATTATTATATATGTATTGTAATCATGCCAACATTTGCCTGTTTTTCATAACTGAACGATAAACCTTTCTGCTGGCATGCGAACAGAGGTCTCCATTATTAACCCATGTAGGCACAGTACTTTGTATGGTGATTCAACATTTTAATATGGCATTCATTTTGTTCAACATAGTGTATTAATGCTTGGAGTATCAAAATACCTGAATTATTGTATTCGAAATTGGTTTTGTGTAACTCATATTAATCAGTTTTGTGAAACACCTGTATTTCAGGTGATATTTTTTGGGGCTAACAATAACGTTTTAGGCAAAAAATAAATATATCGTGTAAAAGAATGTTTTTATAGATAATTGATATAGTGTAGCACTAGAGCTTTCAGTAATGTCTAATTCTAACTTCATAGGAAATAAACCTTGTCTTCACTGTTCATTGTGTCTTCAAAGATTTCAGTTGTAATGCGTGAATTAAAAACATGAATACACGAGTACCTGCACATAGCCGAAGTTAATGACTGATTTTACTATCTTAGCACACTCAGAATGGAGGACAACATGCCAAACGTATATGTCCAGATGGTGCAGATCATTTTAGGACATGCTGTACATTTCTGTACGAGGTGGGTATTAAACTAAAAAAAATATGGCCTGTTATCAGGGTTGGCCGCTCGCCTATATATACTGTCGTTTGCAGTTAAAATGTACATATGGCATGAGAAGGTGCCCCATCAGGGTATTTGATTCCGCTCGTGGTACGTGGGAGAATTACGAGGGGGCTCTTGGTGTAATGGTTAGCATATCTGACCGGCAATCGGATGATCCCGGGTTCGATTCCCGGGAGGTGCCTTATGTTTCATTGTTTGTTTTCTCCTCCCTCTTGGCGGACACTCTCTAACAAGCGTCGTTCTTTACATACATATATACTGTGTGTCGTTTGCAGTTAATATATATATATATATATATATAATATATATATAAACAATAGCTTTATTCTACAGTATGCCTTTTAGCTCAGATTATAATGTCAGAATGAATGACTGTTATAGGATTTCAAGGGAAAAAGATTCTTGTTAAAAAAATAGTATTTGTTATTTCTATTTGTTTTTACGGCCAATTATATATATATATATAGGGGAACCATAAGTAGCTTTTACCCTAGTATTATAATGAAACTCACTTTGGTAAAGCGACTTATGGCTCACCTGTGTGTGTATATATATATATATATAGACTAGTATATTTATATACTGTATATGCAGGGTGTGTGTGTGTGTGTGCGTGGGCAACTGAGCCTAAGTTGTATGTGTGATAATAAACAGATGTATGGGGTAGCTTATTGTGAGGTAACACTTTCGGTACTTGGAACATTAAAAAATTTATATAAAGCAAATCTAGAAACATTTTTCTTTGTCGGAAAAAAAAAAAATGTTAATCTGATCAGGTTAGGTTACGCCGGTTAGGTTAGTTAATGTTTGGGTTAGGTTAGGTTAGGCTAGGCTATGCTAGATTAGCGAGTACTTCACTATTTACTGACTTGACAGAAACCACCCTTCAAGCCCTCAGTTGCATCTCAAACACCGATTGTACCCTTCTCTGTTTGATGATACTAAGGTTTAGAGTGGTTAAATTTGGCTTGGTTCATCAGTTTTTAAGATAGTATATGGATTTAAAAAAAAGTCGGTATGTCATTCTTATGCGGCGATGCACCACGTGTGTGTGTGAGAGAGAGAGAGAGAGAGAGAGAGAGAGAGAGAGAGAGAGAGAGTGGTAATATTATCGAGAGAACATAATGATAAGGAAGCCATACAAATAAAAGCAAATCTTAACCATAGAAAGCCAATGTGGGTCTCTTATAATAAAAGTACTCGTATATATTTGTTTTTCTGGAAATGGCGCTTTATTATACGCAAGTAAATTTTATTATTGTTTAGCAAAATAAATTGTATAATTTATCCTATAAATGCAATTTTCATTAGGGGGTTACATAGACCAAACACTAGTCGCTATGTGTGTGGTCTTAGTGCGGTCTTACACTAGCTTTCTAGGGTTAAGAAAGACTGCAGACATGCAGGCGCGCAGCTGGACTTCTAAACTTGCGGGGGGGGGGGGGACAAAAAATTATAGGAGAGGGGGCAATACTGACCTTGTAACCTTGTACATTTTTTTTAACATTTGTTATTACAATCCTACATTTATTTAATCTTTAGGTTAACATCAAATTTTTTTTGGGTGGGGGGAGCAGTTGACCTCCCATATCCTCGTTTGGATACACCACTGCTACAGAGTGGTCCCAAATTACCGAGTAAAAATTACTTAGTAATTTAAATCTAATTCTGGTCACCCTCCACACTGAAAATTAAGCAAGGTCCACGAAAATTAAAAACAGAAGAGAAAAACGAACTTCACAAATCAACAAAAAACTCAAATGAATTATATATATATAATAATTAATATATATATATATATATATATATATATATATATATATATATATCTTTTTACACTTATTATTAGTAGTTGAAGACCCACACAGACATTAATTGGATGGATTCGTCTCCGAGCTAATTGATTTATATAATTGAAGGAAGGAAAAAAAAAGATCCATTATAGGAAATGACAGCTCAATAATTGGAGCTGGGGGAGTGAAGGTTGGTGTTTAAGGGTTGGGTGGGGTTGGGGGAGTTGGTTTTTTAGATGCTGGGAGACGGGAGTCACCCTCTTTCTCGAAGATACTTTTTTCCTCAACATTTTTGTTCATGGGCAGATTTTCCAGTAAGCCGGTTTCTTTGATTCTAACTTCATTTAAAGGGTAACATTATAAACTATTTCATATTTTCGTTGAGTGGATAGAATGTATTATGTAGTAATGCCTAGTTAAGAATATTAATTTTTGTTTAATTAAGATTATAATGTTTAAAATAAATTATTTACTAATAATTGTGAAATACGATAAAGTATGTTTGTTAGATTGTAATTGTTTAAAATTGGAAGAGTTGGCAATCCTGAACAGAGGCCCAGAGAGCGGACTACCCCAAAAAGAGGAGTCATTCAGCAGCGCGTTAAGCGTAAAGTTGGGGTCATGTAAGCTTAAATTTAAATATCTTTGTGCCCCTCTCCGACGTAAAATACTATAGTAAAACTCCCACTCGCGTCCCCCCAAATTAATTAAAGCATTTCGGAATTAAATAATGTTAACAAGCGTTAAAAAGAGTGTTAATGAACCCCCTTCCCCCTTTGTGTTGTAACGGTTTTCGAAACGACCACGCTACCATATTCATAAAGCATTTATAGCGAAGACGAGTGCAAGCGTGTAAAGAGAATGATAAATGGTAGAAAAGAAATTGATCAAAGAGTAGAAAGTAAAGTAAATAAGTAATTAAAAGAATGATTAAAAAGGTAATTCACGACAATTATTAAAAAAAATATATATATATATATATATATATATATATATATATATATAATACACTGTTTTAATCCCTCAATAAGTCATCTTCTGAGGAAGCGAACTGTAAGTGGGTTTCTGTATATGGAGGTGGTAAAGGCAGGTCGTTCTATCATAATATCTAAGAATGGAAACTTATTGTCTTGTTCACATTCAGAGGTGAATTGTTTATTGTTATGTTTAGAATTCAATAGTCTAAGAATAAAGGGATATGTTGAGCTGACCTAAAGATTACAAGTGTGTCACCCATATCTTTCATAGAAAAGCGGTTTAAATGTAGATGAGCAGTCCTGTAGCCATGTAGTTTCGTTACGTGATTTAACCGAAATGTTAGCAAGTTTGTTCGATAAAGAGATTAAGTTAAGAGTTCGTCTTTGTCTCAGCTTTGGGGCTTTATGGATTATATATATATTAGGGTGGAGCGAAAAATACTTTTTTTCTAGTATGAAGTTCTAATAGTGATTGAAAGTTGCATTTAGTGGTCGCAATATGCCTGCCAAAATATGAGTTCATTTGCTTAAACGTTTCAGCTGCCACCAGGGGGCTAAAGTTAACATAATTTTGTGTAAAAAGGAAAAAATGCTTCTATTTTAGGTTTGTCAAACTATTATAAAATTTTATCTTAGAATTATCTAATAGTTTGATTAAGATTCTTAAATGATAGGAATTCGTTTTGTAAAAATGCCTTTTCATATGCTTAATATCTTCAGCTGCCACAAGAGAGCTGAAGTTAACACAATTTAGAGTAACTGAGTCATGTTGAGACTACACTGAATTTGTGGGGGAGGGTTTGGGGAGGGTTGTGGGGGAGGGTTTTGGTGTGAAGGAATTTCTTTCTGTGAATCATTAGAACAGTGTGTTAACACTTGTCTTCTTAGGTAGTAGGCCTAGTCGCTCAGTTGATCGGAGAGTTTTTTAATATGATCGGAATATTATAAAACTTTATTTTAAAGTGATTTATATAGAGATAATATTGATTTTATTATAAAATGCTTGTTATAATGTATTATATAATTTTAGTTTATTTATATAATATATTATATTTATATAATATATTATATATACTTATAAAATATATTATATATATTAATATATATTAATTATATAATGTCTTGATGTTACAGGATATTTTGTGATTGTGAATTTTTCTTAAAAATATTATGGCATCAAATACTAAATATAAACATTCACTAGAGAACATATGAAGTGTGCCATATTTGAAGTACCTTGTGAGATGAGTGATATGCAACTACCAACTTATAACTGCATTATGAAAGATTACCTGTTCACAAAACATTTAGTGAAGGAGCAGATGAATAACAAGGAGCCTTCATTTTCTGAAATAGCAGAGGCAGTTTCCAAAAAGGTAGAAAATATTTGGAAGAAGGCCTCTTTGCCAATAGTTTCACATACACGCGTTTTACAGATGATGCGAGTGTACCATGATAAATACAGGTCCTTATTAAAGCCATACA
Organism: Bathynomus jamesi; assembly: GCA_023014485.1. NCBI lineage: Eukaryota > Metazoa > Arthropoda > Malacostraca > Isopoda > Cirolanidae > Bathynomus > Bathynomus jamesi. The sequence goes on along the minus strand of JAJOZX010001237.1, from coordinate 793,773 downwards.
AGTCACGCAAGGATCAGCCTAAGTACAAAAATCAGCTTGAAGAATTTGAAAACTCTTCAAAATGCACTTTGTTTGACATCTGCACCTGCAAATGTAAGGAGTTTAGGAGATGCTCATGTGAAAAGAGTAAAAAAGTCCCTCCAAAAGAGCAGGATTTTTTAAATGACCAACGAACACGCAGAATAATGGTGATAGGAAGCATTGACATAGCACACACAAGACGATTACAAGCAAGAGAACATCGAAAGGAAATGGAAAAAGCACGTCTGGAATCCTCACAAACAACTAGTGCTGCTATAACCAATACGTCCAACTTACAAATCGAAACAGAGACAAGTGAACTTCAACAACTAGAAGAGATATCTGAAGATAATGAGGAAGATACAACCTCGACTCAATATGTAATATCAGAACAACAGATGCGTGAGCCACTGCCTTCATTAGCAATTACTTGTGATAGATTTAAAATGTCGGACAGAGCTGGGGCTGCTATTGCTTCTGCAGCATTGGCAGATCTTAAAATTGTTACTCCCGAAGACAAAGGGAATATTATAGACAGAAGTAAGCTAAGACGTGAAAAACAAAAACAGAGAAAGGAACTACAACAGAGAGGAGAGCCAAAAACCATGCGGGGATTATACTTTGATGGCAGAAAGGATAAAACAATGATTCAAGTCCAGGAGAGTGATGGCTCTAACCACCAAAGAACCAAACGCGAAGAGCATATCAGCATAATATCTGAACCACACTCTCTGTACTTTGCACATGTGACACCTTCCAGTGGCAAAGCTAAATACATTTGCACAGCGCTAGTGAATTGCTTGAAAGAAAGGAATGTTGATATAGGGAACATCGTTGCAGTTGGCTGTGATTCGACAGTGGTTAACACTGGTAGTATTGGAGGCACAATAAGATTACTGGAAGAAGCCTTTAATAAGCCATTGCAGTGGCTGATATGCCTTTTACACCTTAATGAACTTCCGTTGCGCTATCTGTTTCATCACTTGGATGGTACCACTACTGGACCAAGAGCATTTTCAGGAGAAATTGGCCGAGCACTTTCAGACTGTGAAAAGCTTCCCATAGTTAACTTCAAACCCATTGAAATTCAAGAGGACATGTGTGAAGTTGATGTAGATGACATAAGTACTGACCAGAAATACCTTCTTGAAATTCACACGGCTATATCAAGTGGAACATTCTCAAGAGTCTTAGTCATAAGAGTCCAGGCAATATATCACATTCAAGGTGGCTCACCCAGCAAACAGGACTCTGCGGTTATATGCAAGCACAGAGAATCCTTCAGGCAATTTACAAGAATTAGCTACTTTCATTGTTAGGGTATACGCACCAATGTGGTTTCAGATAAAGCGTAAAACCATTATGCCAATATGGTGCTAAACATATGTGGCATATGATTGCAAGAAGCCGGTATCTCCGTGAAGAGCTTAGGAGAGTACTGACTCAGTCATTCAGCGAAATGCATATTACGCAAATCAAGAAAGCATTCTCATTGCAATGATAGCTGATGAAAGGGAGCATGTGCGTCAGTTGGGATTTAGGCGTATCATAAAAGCAAGGGCATGCATTCAAGAAACAGATGTTATCAGGTATTTTAAGGTGCCAGAAATAAATTTTTATGCCAAAGACTATACAGATCTCATTATGTGGCAAGATTTTCAGATAGCAGAACCACCGATAACCAAAGGAGTTTCTCTTGATGATATTGAATCATGCATCAAACATGGTACTACTCTTCATTCAGAATTATTTCAGTTTCCATGTCATACACAAGCCGTAGAGAGATGCGTCAAGCTCGTTACAGACGCTGCTGCATCAGTCTGCGGACCTACAAACAGAGACGGTTGGATTCGTGCTACATTAGAATCAAGGAAAAAAACAGCCAAAATTTGACACAAAAGCAAATTACTAAATAGTCTTCAGCAAGAACCCTTTCTAGAGGGAGGTTGGTTGGGGAAAGGGTGGTAACTCCGCTAAGGCACGAAATAACGTTTCTTAACTGTCTCAAGCCAGTATAAGGAGGAGACACATCCTAATTTATTACTGTTCCCTTTTTCAAGTAAATACAGAATCATACTTAATTGTCATTTTTAAGTTAACTTCAGCCCTCTTGTGGCAGCTGAAGATATTAAGCATATGAAAAGGCATTTTTACAAAACGAATTCTTATCATTTAAGAATCTTAATCAAACTATTAGATAATTTTAAGATAAAATTTTATAATAGTTTGATAAACCTAAAATAGAAGCATTTTTTTCCTTTTTACCCAAAATTGTGTTAACTTTAGCCCCCTGGTGGCAGCTGGAAATATTAAACAAATGAACTCATATTTTGGCAGGTATATATCATCCACTAAATGCAACTTTTAATCACTATTAAAACTTCATACTAGAAAAAAAGTATTTTTCGCTCCACCCTAATATATATATTATATATACAGGGTGTCCGAGAATTATCTGTACAATTTTTGGCTGTTATTAAAAGCCAACCATGAAGTGTAGAAATTCCAGTGTTGTCCCATTTTACAGAGAATCTGTAAGTTTTTTCTGATACCACGTTTTGACAAGTTTTTTAGAAATGTACGCGGGTGACAGACATTGATGATTTAAAAGCAAGAATCACAGCTGCTATTGAGCGAATTGATGTGGATATGCTGCAGCGTACATGGCAACATTTGGAGTATCGATTGGATGTTTTGCGAATCACTAATGGTGCACATATCGAATGTTTGTAACAACGTTACTTTAATAAAAGAAACTTTTGAAAATACAGATTCTAAATAATCTTGTTTAAGAATTTTACGTGTGTTATCAAGAATTTTATTAAAAGATGAAATTGTACAGATAATGTTCGGACACACTGGAATTTCTAAAAACTTGTCAAAACTTGGTATCAGAAAAAACTTAATGAGATTTTCTGTAAAATGGGACAACACTGGAATTTCTACACTTCATGGTTGACTTTTAATAACAGCCAAACATTGTACAGATAATTCTCGGACACCCTGTATATATATATATATATATATATATATATATATATATATATATATATATATATACACACACACAATGGTTACAACTAGAGACTCCCTGTTCAAAACGCTGATACTTTTTTCACTTTTAATCCTGAAGAAGTTTAAGGGATCATTTTTTGATTGAAAGTCTTGCAAACTACCAACGCGTTACGTTACTGTCTAAAACTAGAGTACATAATTTTCTCTTTGGACCACACCTCTTAATGTTTATATGTAATTACGTTGACATGTTGAGCGCAATATAAATGAGGATCAATGATCATTGAGTAAAAGCTGATATTTCACAACTTACAAAATGTTGCTGCGTTTCAACTATTCGGAACTAGTAGGAGTAGCTTACTTATTTAGTTGACATCTATCGCCTGAGTTAACCAAATCTTTCTATTACATTTGTGTTCTGTTAAGTGGCCAAGTAAATTACATTTTTTAGGGAATGTGCGTGCGGTTGCCCCACCTAATTATCACCCCACTCCATGTTCAACCAACAAAATTAGTAAGAAATCTAAATCAATTTTCTGTATACGACTGTCTTTTTGAAATTTAACTTTAAGTAAACGAAATTTTCAACGTGGAACTCAGTAAAATAATTTATAAGACTATAAAATGCTTCTCAATTCCCGATGACGCACGACTGATAACACTGCCCAACAAAAAAAAATTGTTTTTGCTGCTGATTTAATTCTAAGACCTGTTTCTGGATAATAGTGATGTGCTGATTTCAAAAATCACCTTAGATTTTGTCCATCACATCAGGTTTTCGTGCAATGCAATATGCCTATTTTGGGTGATCCATGAAGGGCGCTTATCAAAATTGATGAGTTATGAGACCTGTTAACAGCTGTTTTGCTGTTAAAATTTTATCCGTGGAATACGCAAATCTGTGCATTAAATCTAAAGGTCATGTACAACATATTAAAATCTTGGGTATCTGTGATTTCCCCAGGTGTGAGCGTGACGTCATGATCTGAGAGAGATTTCCCATTGCAATATGAGCATTAAAGTTCACTATCTCAACAGTCATCTGGATAAATTTCCAGAAAATCTTGGTGATGTTAGTGAAGAGCAAGGTGAAAGGTTCCACCAAGATATCAAAGTGATGGAAGAACGATACCAAGGAAGATGGGATACCCACAAAGCTGGGCACAAACCGTTAATCCGTTAATCGTTAATTAACGAAGTTAACTTTTTCGTTAACGATTTAACTTTTAAGTTAACTTTGAAAATCATTATCGGACTAATTAACTTCCGTTAACTCAAGTCCGTTAACCCAAAAAATTCATAAATAAACGTTTAAAAGTTTATATTATTTTCAGTGCTGAGCAGGTGCGCAATTAATCCGCCACTGTTAATAGTGATGAACGAATTTCCATTTCCGCAGTGCAAAATCAGGCGATATATTTGTTTCCGTCGCCACAATTTGTGTCTTACCAAATATGGTAGTTATTTATGGCATTGGTTTGAGCAAAACATGGTCGACTGTAAAATCAGGCGGAAAGATTTGCCATTTGAGTTGAATGTTTCAACTTCTTTCAAGAAATATCACGAGCATTTTAAGGCACTTTCAATAATATATATGTAACAATTACAACAAATAACTACATTCGTTTCATTTGCAGTCTGTCTCTTGCGCAACATGTTTGTGCTAGTGAATATTTAAAAATAATCGTTGTCAAGTAAGTCATGTATATTTATAATATGTCTGTGAGTACCTTATTAGTAGTCTCCTTGATACATTTCAAGAACCATAAAACTGATCAGGTAAGATTTCAATTCTCATGTCACTTTGATGACATAAATTAAGTCAATTGATGTCTTACAATGGGAGCGTTTTCACCTTAACCCTTTATGTCCTGGCGGTACTTCTAGGTACCACATCTTTAAAATCTCCATAATTATTTTTCTACCCGGTTGATCCTGCCGGTACTTTCAAGTCCCAATGTGAATTAGTTTCTTTATGAGATAATAGATGGCGTTGAGAAGTAAATGTGAGCGTGTGGCGCCAGAGGCTGTTTACTCTTTAGTATCTCTGCTGTGAAGACCGAAGAAATTTCAGTGCAATTACTTCCCGAATATTCTGTGCCATATCTGTTCCAAATAACAAAGGTAAGGGTTATTTTATTTTTTATCTTGTTCTTGAAATGTTCAAGAATGCTTCAAACAATTGTTGTTCTTGTTTATTATTTTTAAGTGTGAAATAATAAAGGATTTATTGAGTCAACTTCTAAGTACCAACAGGACAAAAGGGGCATAAGTCTACATCGTTTTCTTTTGGTTTTCTTTCAATTTTATGGATGACTATTTTAATTTATGTGGAAATATTTGAACTTGAACTCATGTGTTTACACAAGATTGCGCTTGCGCTTTGCAACATTGCGCAAGCTAAATAGTCAGATTGCGCATGATAGTGAACAGTGGATTGCGCTTGCGCAACTTAATTTTTGATTGCGCTGTCCAGCTCTGATTATTTTCTGATTTTCAATACAGACACTTGTGTGATTTTGAATTTTATAAATCATGATGGCATCTCAACAAGAACAAGCTCAGAACCCCTGGCCCCACCTGGACGACTACTTCTTGTTCAAGTCAAGGGAAGGAGACAAATTGATTTTCAACTGCAAGCTGTGCCTGCCCAAGACTGTGCCAATCAAGGGGCACCTGACAAGCCTCAACAACCTCAAGCAGCACATCAAGAGGAACCACCCAGCCAAGTTCATGCAGTTTGATGAGAAGATCAAGGCAGGTTCATCTCGTGGAAAAGCCAAGCAGAGGTTTTCCTCTGGTTCCAGCAGCGACAGCAGCACTTTGATATCGAGTCTGTTTTCACCTCCATCTGCCAAGAAAGCACGCCAGCAAACCATTGGCGAGTCCTTTTGCATTGCTGCTACTGGCAGTGGCGTACCCCAGGCTGCTGTGGATCAAAGGATTGTGGACCTGTTCGTAGCCAACATGCTGCCGCTCCACGTTGTAGAGTCTGACACATTCGAGAGACTGATCAAGACGCTGAACCCCAGCAAGAGCTCCATCTCGAGGAGGACACTGGGCAGGCGAATCGTTAATTCGCATACTGACTTGAAGCAGTACTTGATCAGGTAATTGACATAATTTTTATCTTTTTTATACTTGAGTTAATTTATATTCCCAATATTTAAATTTTAACTTTAAAAATAAAAATTTAAAACTTATATTTTTTCAAATTTCAGAGTTCTCGGCGATGTTCAGTGGGTGGCCACCACAGCTGACTGCTGGTCTGCCCACAAGAAAGGCTACCTGGGCATGACTGTCCACTGGTTGGACCCCACCACCAGGCAGAGGCAGCAAGCAGTGCTCGCGTGCATCAGGCTGACAGGCCATCATACCTATGATGTGCTTGCACAGGCCATGATCAACGTCCACTATGAATTCCACATTGAGAAAAAAGTCACCAGGTTAGATAGTTGATATTATATTAATATTAGACTATTAGTCTATTAACAATTTGTATCAGAAATTTTTTTCAAATAAATTGTAGATTATTTCTATTTATAAATTAAATTCAATAGTAATATTTGATAATTCGTAATTGTAATTTTATAAAAAAAAAACTTAGAATGTCTTTCTATTCCAGGACTACCACAGACAATGGCAGCAACTTTGTGAAGGCCTTTGTCCAGTTTGGGGCAGAGGCTGACACACTGCCAGGCCTGCCAGTGGCTCAGGATGTGGACGCCGACCCTGATGATGCTACTGTGGCTGCCCTGTTGTCTGGATCCGTGGACGAGCAGGAGTTGGAGTATGTCTCCCTGGCAGACTCCCTGGCTGTGTCTGTGGTTGAGCCTGACGATGTCGACACTATCGTTGGCAATCCCATCAACCTGCCAGCCCACATGAGGTGTGCTGCCCACACCTTCAACCTAGTGGCCAGCAAGGATGCAGATGCTGCACTGCAGAGTTCAGTGTTCAAGGGGCCCTACAGGGCTGCCATGGCCAAGGCACGCGCCCTCTGGAACCTGCAGGATCGCAGCACTGTGGCAGCAGACAGCATCTACGCTGAGGTGGGGAGGAGGCTGGTTGTCCCCAACACGACGAGGTGGAACTCCACCTATGACTCTGTGGTGGTCCTGAACACAATCCTGGAGACGAAGAGGCCTGCTCTCCACAGAGTCATGACCCAGCTGAAGGTCAACAGCTTCAAAGACCAGGATGTCGACTTAATGAAAGAGTATGTCAAGGTAATATATTTATAAATTAATAATAAACTAGCGGGACTCGTGGAAATTCCACGATTTATTTTTTTTCTGGTTACAATTAAATGCAGGACCTTGATACAATAATAGCGTTGTTTACGTAAACGTTTAAGAATACAATTATTCCAACTATATTTATTTATTGCAATAAAGTTATATTTTTCTTAACACCAGCCAGTAGATACGTTTTAGTTTTGCTCATTCAATTATCGTTATATTATTGAGTAAAATACAGCAGAATAATACAAATTTGAATTTCTACAATTTACTAATTCTCCATTGTTTTATTTCCAGATCATGTCACCTGTGGCCAAAGCACTCGACAAGATCCAGGGGGAGGAACAAGCCTACCTTGGGACTCTGCTGCCAACAGTTGCTGCGACAATCTTCAGGCTTAAGGACTTGAAGTCCAAGGGCCTCGTCTACTGCAGCGCCTTGGTCGACGCACTTTTGGCAGGCATCGACAAAAGGTTTGGGCCCCTCCTGGAGGATGACGAATGCCAGCTGGCTGCTGCCTTCCATCCCAGGTTTCGCCTCATCTGGTTGGACAAGTATGACAACACCAAGGTCGCCAGGGTGAGGAAAAGCATGGAGGGTACAGTCGAGGAGGCCATGAAGCAGCAGTCCAACGAAGTGGGCAGCAACAGTGGAGGCAGCAACAACGAGGAGGAGGATGACTTCTTCAGTGCTGTCATCCAGACAAAAGAGAGCAGCAGAAGCCACAGGTCACTCAAGGGCAAGGCCCAGAACTTGGTCAAGACCTGGCTGGAGACCAACTCCAAGGACTTGCTGACAGATGCTGCCTTCTTGGGTGAGCAAGTGTTGGTGGACTTGTTCATCAAGTTCAACACAGCCATCCCCTCCAGTGCTGCAGTGGAGCGTTTGTTCTCTATGGGCAAGGACATCCTGAGGGCCAAGAGATCATCCCTGTCTGATGAAAACTTTGATATGCTAATTTTCATGAAGGGCAACATGCATCTCATGGACAAAATGGAGAACGAGAAGAAGAGGGAAAATTAAATTATATATATATTGTGTTTTTCATTTTTTTTATAATAAAAGTTAACGTTAACGGTTTATCGGTAACTTCCGTTACATGTTTAACGAATTAACGGATTAACGGTTAACGAAGTTAACTTTTTGGTTAACGGATTAGCGGTTAACGAAGTTAACTTTTTGGTTAACGGTGCCCACCACTGGATACCCATATGATGGCTGACTACCGCTGGAGCCTGCAAAGAGATTGTCTTGACATCTCTCATTCTAGGAAGTCCTATAAGAGAAAATTTATCAGCACTGAAAAGTAAGAAAACAAGAAAAAGACAATGTTAAGAAAACTGGTCCCGTGCTTGCTTTAATATGGATTCATTTTTTGCTTATTTAAACACTTTTAATCACTTTGTGTCAATATTACCATTGTATATTAAAGTTCACTCCCTGCACAATTGTTTACTTTTCCATGCTGATTATGAGTATGTAAAAACTTATTTTTTGAAAAGAAAAAAAATTGGGCATAACCCTGCCAAAATGCGATATCTCCAAAACATCCGTATTTGATTGCTCGAAAACCTGACGTGATAGGCAAAAACTAAGGTGATTTTTGAAATCAGCACACCAAAGTTACCTAAAAACAGGTGTTAGAATTAAATCAGCAAAATTGGTGTTGGGCAGTGTAATCGCACATTCTCGATTGGTGGCGCAGTTATTGTAACACCCACACAAATTCTGTATCTATAGATCCCACCCTATACTTGAAACCAATTTGACAAAATTATATCTTTCACACACCTCTGGATGCTCTTTTATTTTTGGAGGGGGAGGGAGGGGGGCCTCCCTTCACAGTTTTTGTCTTTTTCTTAAATAAGAATACTGACGTTGAACTTTTATTTTACTTACTGTATTTGATATACGGCATTGTAACAGTATTTTTCTATTATGGATTTTTTACTGTTACGAATTCTAACTTTCAATTCGGTATAAATTCTAATTTAGTCGATTCTCAAAGGTTGATCTTAAATGCATAAAGCTTTTAAAGGATTTGGTGAATGTTGTGAGGAGGAAAATGGATTGGATTATAAAGCATTTATATTACATTAAAATTTGTTGTTATGGTTAAAATCTTTTTTTTATATAAGGGATTTTAAATTTATACTTGTATATTTGTTTCGTCTTTTCGTGTGTGTGTGTGTGTGTGTGTGTGTGTGTGTGTGTATTATTTCCCTTAAATTGCGATGTCAGTATATTTTCAACTCTTTTATATTAATACACCTGTCAAAATGCGATAAATTGCCGACGATCGGCAAAGTGTAAATGAAGATTTAAAGAAAGTTATTTGGGAATTGCTACTTCATGAGAAGATTCCAGAAGAAATACTGTCGAAATAGAAAATGGGAGCAAGTGTAGTTTATGTCCCCCTGTGGTGCCTGGTGTAGTTTACTTTCCGTTCCCCTACATTATCCTAGTGTAGTTTACGTTCCCCAACTTTGTCCGCGTATACCTAAACAAATAAAACGTTAAAACTAGAAAATATTACGACTTAACCTAACCAATCGTCAAATATATATATATATATATATATATATATATATATATATATATTATATATATATATATATGTGTGTGTGTGTGTGTGCGTGCAGCAAGGCTTTTTTGTACCGGAACGGCGTTCCGGAACCTTTTTTCTGAGATGTGTTCAGTTTATCAATAAATTAATAAAAATAGTATAACTTATACTATATTTATTAATTTCGCCACTCTATAATATATGTATTTAGGTACCTTTTTTCTACAAAACAGTCCTGATATACAGTATATATATAAAACCTTGGTTCACCTTCGTTTTACTTCCGGCCGAATTTTTCATTCTGACGAAGGTTAAGCTTGTCACTCTACCTTAGACCTACAGTTTAACGTGGAATCCGAACCCTGCCCCCACCAGCATCCCAGCGTCTTAACCACTAGGTTATCCAGGGTACCCATTTAGCTACCAACCAATTTCTTTATTGTGTGGAAGGATGAATAGCTAGGGTTTGCTGCGCGTCGTCTGCACTCACCGGGTCTCGATCCCATGTCCGATAGATTCGTAGTCAGCGATGCTAACCACTACACCACCGAGACGCTAAATATTATATATATATATATATATATATATATACCCAAACGCCTCGTCAGGAACAGGCAGAAAGCGCCTCAATCGCTCACATTCACTTCATCATCTGTCATGAGTGACAATAATGCACCTGCCTCAGGGTAACATTATCCACAGCCTAGCCCAGCAGACTACTCCCTGAGGCGGCACATTGCCAGCCCGTCGCCCCCAATATACCACATCGCTCCACTTTTTTATATCTAGCGCGCGTCTTTCACCCTCCCAGATATCCAGGGCCCACTGACCCAAAGCTTTCTTCACCCCATCCCTTCATCGTCTCCTCGATCTACCCCTCCCCCTTTCCCCCTCCGCCTTCGACACGTAAATCCTCTTTACCATCCTCTCCTCACTCATCCTTTCCATATGACCAAATCATTTTAATACCCCCTCATCTGCTCTCTCCACAAGACTCCTTCGACTCCTTCGACTCCACACCTCTCACGGATAACAGTGCTTTTCACATGATCAATCCGCCTCACCCCACAGATCGTCCTCAAACATTTAATTTCCAATACATCCACCCTTTTCCTTTCCTTCACATTCGTCACCCAAGCCTCACATCTATACAACACTGTTGGCACTACCATACCTTCGTACATACCCATCTTTGCACCCATAGACACTGATCTCGCCTTCCAAACACTTCTTAGAGCACCCAGTACCTTTGCCCCTTCTTCCACGCTGTGACTCACCTCCGCCTCTATAGTCCAATTCCTCGCCACATCCAGCGTGCGAAATTTCCGCTGGGCCGTTAGCCCGAGGCCAGTTGTTTTCACATCGGATCAGTAATTTTCATAAGACAGCTGGTCCGAGTCGCCAGCGGTGTTTTAACCCTGCTGCTATGCTGGCAAGCCTAGTACAAGCCACAGATAATCATAATAAGCACAATACATGTGAAACATTATTTATTTATTCATAAGATCAACAATATATAATGTAGCCTTTATGTAGGGTAGGTCTAAATAAATTGGCGCATACAGACGAATCTTTTACCAATACCACAATAATATAAACGTGATTTACTATGCTCTACGTAAACTGTGTAATGACTGTCTCATACTTTATACATGTAGACACAGTAAAATGCTTTTTGCACTTCAACATTAAGCTTACACCTTACAGCCTTACTCAGTTTCAGCTTATATTTATCCAGTATCAGAGTGTGGATAATACTAAGTAGAATTTTGCTGAGATAAGATGTCAGAAAACAGATTATCCTCAATATATAGGAAGAGTTTTGCTTCAGCCTGAAATATATGTATTTACTTTCAGCCATGAAGTAACAAAATTAACCTGGACTGATATCCACAAGATGATGGGAGAGAAGTGCCCCAATGTGTTAGCACTGGTGGACCTTGTGCTCTCCCTGCCAGCCAGTTCTGCTGTGTGTGAAATAGACTACAGAAGTAGACTTAATACAGCAACAATAAGTCAGCTTTTAACCATCAAGATATATGGTCAAAATGAAACTTCATTTGACCCAGCACCTGCCATCCAAGGAAGGCGTCCACAATTTATGGAAGGGAAGCATCAAAAAGAAACACAAATGACTGAGACTAGAGCTTCTGATTCCGATTCTGAATCAGAATCAGATTGTGTTTTGTCTTCTAACTCTGATGTCCCTTGTACACTAGAGGAAATGTGTGACTGTGAGGACTCGTAAGTGTAGACTTGAAAGTTCAATTTATTTGTATAAAATTTAATTGAATAGAATCCATGAATTCTTCTTTATCAAACATTTTACTCATCAGTCATCACTGAGATTCTTAGCTCTTAAAGTTTAAAATTTTATTGCCCCATAAAACACATTTTTTTGCATTTACATTGTGAGCAGAGCGGGACAGTAATTTTATTTTGGGGCCAGTAGATTTTCAAACTCACTGGTCCTGTGGGCCATCAGAAAATTTTGGTGAGTTTCACACCCTGGCCACATCCACCCCTAAGTTTCTGGAATATGCCACTTCTTCCATTTCCTCACCATACAAACTTACACTCAGTCGCTCACGAACCTCCCTTTTACAGCACCACATAACCTTACTCATATTCACATTTACTCTTAGCTTCCTTCTTTCACACACCCTCCCGAACTCAGTTACCAGTCTCTGTAGCTTTTCTCTCGAGTCCGCCACCAGAGCCGAATCATCCGCATACAACAATGATTCACTTCCCAACAACCTCCCCCCAACATGCTTCACCCCTGCTCCCCTCCCCATGACCCTTGCATTCACCTCTTTCATCACCTGATCTATAAACACATTAAACAAGTTAACAACCATGGAGACATCACACAACCCTGCCGTAGACCCACTTTCACCGGAAACCACTCACTCTTCTTTCTTCCCACAAAAAAAAAAAATTTATATATATATATATATATATATGATGAATAAAACCACGAAGGAAAGGAAACACAAAAAGGTGTCAAGCGCTTTCGTCTAATGACATCCTCAGGAACACTGAAGTACATAAAGAATTACAGCCTATATATAGGTTACAAAAGGTTACAAGGTTACAAAAAGAAAAAAAAAATTAAATAAATAACATACATACACACAAACATATATATATATATATATATATATATATATATATATATACATACATATCTACACATACATATATATATATATATATATATATATATATATATATATATATATATATATATATATAGGGTGAACCAAATGTAGGTGGACAGTAAATGATAACGTTTATTTTGAGAATACATATTTTTTTTTGTATACTATAATACAAAATAAAATTTAAATAAATTTAGTTATAATATTTAATATAATAAAACACAAACACCATAGTTATAATGAACACCATAGTTATAATATAATATAACACAAACCGTATTCAACCTACTGTCCACCTACTTTTGGTTCACCGTGTATATGCAATAAACGGAGAAGTAAAAATAAAAATTAAAAATTAAAAATTAGAGGATTAACAAAGCGGCACACAGATTTGTAAGGAAAAATATCGATTTTTAGCACAAGATCAAATGAATTATAAAAATACAAATTTATACTGGAAATCTGCCCGGGTTTTAACACTTTGCCTTTTAGAGTCAAGTTTCGATATATATAAAAATAAAATGAAGATTAAAAGTTAATAAACAATTTGTCCTACGTACACTTTTACTCGGGACATGACACCCCCACTAAGAAGGCCATTTTTTCATCAATTTTCTCCGCGCCCTTAGGATCGCCAGTCCGGAATACATCGATGCAGAATTGGAAAAAATCAACGGTATTGGAAGTGATCTGTGTTACCCATCTGCGTTTATGGAATCTTGTCTCAACAAGGCAAAACGAACTTTCTATCGTGTCAATAATAACACTCGTACTTTGTCAACAAATATTTTAGTACTTCCATTTTTCACGGGCTTTTTAGGCATTGCTAATGTACTTAAACTTTTGGATATTAATGTAGTATTTTCATATAACAATATTGTGAAAAATATCATAGTAAAAAATAGCCCTACCAATAATTCAGGCATTATCTATAAAATTGGGTGTAAACAATGTGATTCCTTTTACATAGGTCAGACGGGAAAGGATTTGCACACACGTATAAAACAGCATCAATATTCCGTTAGAACAGGACAGTTGTCCAGTGCTCTTTTTATCCATTTGTCAGAGTTATCCCACTGTATTGATTGGAATAATGCTTCAGTTTTATTTCATTCTAGCAACATTGTCAATAGAAATATTCTTGAGTCTGCCATTATCCAACTTTCAAATAACTTCAACATAAGCAAAGGTCTTTTCAACTCGATCCTGTTGTTTTGAATTCCTTCAAAACAAATTTAGATAAAAAGGGTAGGACGCTAAATCTTTGGTAAACTTGTACGCTACTTTATTAACTTTTAATCTTCATTTTATTTTTATATATATCGAAACTTGACTCTAAAAGGCAAAGTGTTAAAACCCGGGCAGATTTCCAGTATAAATTTGTATTTTTATATTCATTTGATCTTGTGCTAAAAATCGATATTTTTCCTTACAAATCTGTGTGCCTCTTTGTTAATCCTCTAATTTTTAATTTTTAATTTTTATTTTTACTTCTCCGTTTATTGCATATATATATATATATATATATATATATATATATATATATATATATATATATATATATGTGTGTAGATATGTATGTGTATATATATATATATATATATATATATGTTTGTGTGTATGTATGTTATTTATTTAATTTTTTTTTCTTTTTGTAACCTATATATAGGCCGTAACCTTTTATGTACTTCAGTGTTCCTGAGGATGTCATTAGACGAAAGCGCTTGAGCACCTTTTTGTGTTTCCTTTCCTTCGTGGTTTTATTCATCATAAATATTTTTCACGTGTTACTTTCGTGAAATAATTTTCATATATATATATATATATATATATATATTAGTGATGTAGCGGTTTGTCCACAACCGCAACCGCAAATATTCTCAGCTCCGCAACCGCATTTATCAGTGCAGTTATTGCGGTTGTTTGAGGATATCTTCTTACTAGGGCAACCAAATGCTATAAATGCTAATGTAATGGCTATAAATGCTATAAACGTCGCCAAATGCTGTTCCTGTCATGCCTCATGCCTTCACTCAAGGGTGCAAAAAAGTAAAAGTTTGCTACGCCCTAATTGCGACATGTCTAGAATTGCTACTTGGACTGGATGGATAGATGCATTATGTAATAACTTACATTTATCAACGCTAGGTGGCTAGAAAGGCATTATATTTAATAAAGCAATGATGATGTATAATTACTGTTGATAAAAAAAGATAAAACAACACTCACTTTTTTTTTATTAGAAATTAAGCAACCTTTAATACCAAGTTACAAACTAAACTAAAGCACCAGCTTCAGTATCTGTTCAGACACGAGTGAGGGTGGTTGTGTTGCGCTAGCTCTCCGTCGCTACATTTGTAACGTTACGTGCTTCAACCCATTAGTAAAGTGTTCGACTATGATGCAACCATCATGGAGCGATTTACGAGTGCAGGGTGGAAGTACTTCTCGAGAGTGTCAAACGATGTAGAGAAGTATGTCATATGTAATAAGAACTATTCACAAAAGGGAGGAGTACCACAAACTTAAAAAAACCATCTGCGTTCAATGCACAAGAAAGAATATAATGAAGTGATATCTAGTGAAAATGAAGCAAATGAACAGTCGAAGAAGGAAAAAGAATTAAAAGTGTCTCTTACACCCCGACAGGAAGTGAAGGGTGCAGTGAAAAAAGAATCAGACGATTGAAAGTTGCTTCGAAAAAGTCATAATTTGGGATGCGAATCATTCCAAATCAAAATCACTGGACTATAGGAGACCTTTGACCTTTGGTTAGACCTTTGGTTAGCTTCCGCCCGAATTGTTCATTCTGACGAAGGTCAAGCTTTTCACTCCACCTTAGACCTACAGTTTAACGTGGAATCCGAACCACGCCCCATCAGCAGCCCAGCGTCTTAACCACTAGGCCACTTAGGGTACCCATTTACCTACCAACCACTTTCTTTTTGTGTGGAAGGATGAACAGCTGGGTTTTGCTGCGCGCCGGCTGCCGTCTGGTCTCGAACTCGAGGCCGATGGTTTCGTAGTCAGCGACGTTAACCACTACACCACCGAGGTGATAATGCCGAAATGATAATAATGGATGACTTGCCATTCAGCCACGTTGAGGACTTAGGTTTCATGAAACTCATGGTTAAAACAGCTCTACAGTATAAAGTGAAACAGCATCAGTTCTACACTGATTTTGTGTGCAACGATATCTATGACTTTGTTACAAAGAAAGTGTTCAAACTTCTTGAGCCTCTAAAAGATTCGAAAGTATCATTGACAACGGATGCATGGTCAGACACGTCTGCTGGAGTGTCTTTACTCTCTTTGACATGCAGTGAATCAAGACTTCAAGAGAACCAATTTGGTGCTCAGCGTAATGTCACTTGAAGATCGCCATACTGGAGAATACTTGTCAGAAAAATTTGAGCAGATGCTCCAGAAGTGGGATATTGCCCATTCATCCATCCATTGTGTAATGCGCGACTCAGGAGCAAACATGATAAAAGATTTGTTTCTCACTGGCTTCCATGATATCGATTGCACTGTTCATAAACTGCAACTAGTAATCAAAAGTGGATTATCCTCACAAAAGTCTCTCAGTGACTTGGTAGCTAAACTTCGATCCATCGCTACTCATTTCAACCATTCTACGATGGCGCAGGATGAGTTAAAAAAATTCAGATACCCTTAGATCAACCTGAACTTACAGTCATTCATGATGTCGCCACACGGTGGAATTGAGTAGTTCCACCTCTTCCATATCTGAGGTTATTCCCCTCGTCGTTTCCTTGAAAAATGTGCTGCAACCTCGAAGTGGTGATTCTGAAGCTGATCGTGGAATCCAAACAATGAAGGAGATAATGCACACAGAGCTACAAGGAGATTTGATGGCCTAGAAGCAAATGACATGTATTCTTTGGCTACCTATACGGATCCAAAGTACAAAGCAAAATTTTTCCCGCTTCACATGTCACAAAAGGTGTTCAGGGAAAATTGGGATATCTTTGTGAAGAAATGGACAAGACTCAAACATCATAGAACTCGGAGACAGCCAGTGAACCACCGGCAAACAAACCACTGATTGATTTAGGCCAGGCATCGGCTTCTACGAGTAAATCAATAACAATAATGGACTCAATGAATGCTCTATTGGCTTCCAGTCGTGATGACGAAAGTGAAACTGAGTCAAGCAGAGACTCGCAAAAAATGATCGAGAAATATCACAAAGAGAAAAGGATTGGACAAGAAGGTGATGCTTTGGCTTGGTGGAGGTCAAATCAAAAGAAATAGAAAAATTTGAGCAAACTGAGTCGTACATACCTTGGATGTCCTGGAGCCCTCAAGTGTTCCTAGTGAACAATTATTTAGTGGAACAGGGATCATCTACGATGAAAAAAGGAATAGGCTGAAGGAGGACAAAGCTGAAAAACTTTTATTTTTGAAATACAGTCTTCTAGCAATTCAATTTAAATATAAGGATTAAATAGTATATATATATATATATATATATATATATATATATATATATATATATATATATATATATATATACACACACACATATATATATATTAGTGATGTAGGTCACATCCGCATCCGCATCCGCGGAACATCCGCACATTTTCTCGCATCCGCATCCGCACTTTGGACTGCGGATGTCGTGCGGATGTGGACCGTTGAGATAAAACGTCATTAATAAGCGGAAATTATCAAATTCTACTATATTAATAGAACTAGTTCACTGTGCGCAAAAGTGATGCAAGCGACAAGACGAGAGGCTGTTCTTGTATGAAGTTACTCTCTTGCAACCTACTTAGATCCACGTTACAAAGCTAAGTTATTTTCACCTAGTACATTAGAACGAGTTAAATCATCACTTGGCAAAGCAGTTGAAGAGCTTCAATCTCTTGAATCTGTCGCTTCGCCACCCACCAAAAGAATAAAAGTTTCAGTGACAGAACCAACACC
This sequence comes from Bathynomus jamesi, assembly GCA_023014485.1. NCBI lineage: Eukaryota > Metazoa > Arthropoda > Malacostraca > Isopoda > Cirolanidae > Bathynomus > Bathynomus jamesi. Next base: position 775,807 of record JAJOZX010001237.1, on the reverse strand, counting down.
TTCAACAAGCAAATCTATCACAGAATCTGTCTCTCAGTTTCTTGAGTCAAGCAGCAATGACGAGACCTACGCGATGTCAAAAGATGTAGTAAAAATGATCGAGAGCTATCACCAAGAAAACGCCTGGCTGCATGTGACAATCCTATTAGTTGGTGGAAAAATACGCAGAATATCTATCCATACTTGAGTAAACTTGCAAGGAAACATTTAGCCTGTCCTCCAACAAACGTACCAAGCGAGAGATTATTTAGCAGTGCTGGATTAATATATGATGAAAAGAGAAACAGACTGGCAGCAGAAAAGGCAGAAAAATTAATGTTCCTTAAGCATAACCTTCCTATAATTAAGTTCGAACATTAAACGATGAACATCTTAGTTTACTTTATTTTAATTACTCATTTATAAATATGCCTAATAAAACTTTAAACTTAATATAAATAGTTATCAAGCTAATTAAAGATCTCTTTCTATAAGGGTGGAGGTTGGGAAAGAGGTCGGTGGGGTGCATTTGAGTTGGGTTCACGTCCCGCATCCTGGTAACACAATTATGGTTTCTAATTGTGGCTGAAACTCAACAAAATATAACGAATTTATTTGTAGACGAATTCACTGATTGATTTCTATATTAGTTAGATGCTTGATATTTTTTTATATGTTCAGAGAAAAGTACAGCAATTATTGTACAATTAATCAATTATACTACATTATAGCTACAGCTCTCTCTATATAATAACTTATTATATACGTTAAACACAACAAATCTCGAATATATCCTAAAAAATAACGAAAATGTAGACATCCGCATCCGCGGATGTTGAAATCAAACATCCGCATCCGCATCCGCGGATGTGAAAAAAATGACATCCGCTACATCACTAATATATATATATATATATATATATATATACACACACCACTTCGAATGGGCGGTGGTTGGGGAAAGTGGTTGGTTGGATGCAAAACGCGTTGGGTCCTCGTCCCGCATCCTGGAAACACTTTTTACAGTTTAGATAATAGTCATTATATTGTAAACTGTGAAAAATGTGGCTAAAACGCGATATTTTATTGTTTTGTTTATTCTTAGGTAATATTATGATGCTATAGGGTACATAACCGCAACCGCGCGAAACTATTTGTAAGCTCCGCAACCGCAGAGCTATGAAAAATGACAACCGCTACATCACTAATATATATATATATATATATATATATATATATATGGGAATGAACTCAGAATGGTTCCCTGAGTTTTTTATGATACACACAGACCGTGCATGGAACAAGGAACTCTTCTGGGATAATTAAATCCACTATAGTCCGAATAAGTAATGGTAAATGACAAATACCATAGTTTTTCTTTTTCATGATGCTAGTGTAGTAATGCTTAGTTAAGAATATTAATTTCTTTTGTTTAATTAAGATAATGTTTAATGTAAATCATTTACTAATAATTATGAAATTACGAAAAAGTATGTTTGTTAGATTTAAATTGTTTAAAATGGTTAGAGTTGGCAGTCCTGAATAGGGGCCGAAAAAGAGTGGCTACCCATAAGGGAGTCAGTCTTGAGGCAGGCGCGATACGCGTAAGTTGGAGCCATGTGATCTTAAATCAAATTGTTTTGTGCCCCTCTCCGACTAAATTATATTAGAAATTTCATACTCGCATACCCCTAACTTAACTAAACCATTTTCGGAATCAATAAAACGTTCACAAGTGTTAAAAAGAGTATTCCCCCCTTCCCCCTTTGTTTTGTAACGGTTTTCAGTCTCGGCGTGCGCTACCATGATATTTATACGATACGGCAAAAAGAGTGTAGAGAAACAAAGTGATAAATGAAATAAAGAGCCGATAGAGAATAAATAGAGAGCAGAAAGTAGAGTAAAAATGAAGAGAAAGTAAATAATAAGGGTACACTACATCTGGTGGCGAGCGGTGGTCTTACATCATATTTTGTGAGGCTTACCCACGTGACTTAGTATTTTGATTAAAATTCTTCAAACCCGGTATATTAGCCAATAGCGTTAATGAATATTTTATTTCGATTATTAAAATATCTAAATGCAAAGTTTATCCCGTTTGCAGGCAAATTTCGATTTTCATTCCTTAAAAATTCATTGTGAATGAAATTTCAAAATGGCGCGTCGCGTTCGACATCCTTATAGCGTCCTTTACAAACTTCGCGCCTAAAAATTTAATTTTTTTTTCCTTTCTTTTCGTGGGAGTTCGTTGATTCTGAAATGTTCGTTTGTTCATTTATATCGTACGGTTTCGTTGCTTTTCGTAGTCTAGTGACTCAAAAACTTATTTTAGTCGTTAGAGTCGGTAGAAAAACTTGTCCGACTCAATATTGCGAGTCATTATTACGTTAAATTTCGTTCATTCGGTTGGAGAGGACATAGTTTTGAAAATTATCGTGCTGCCTGAACTCAATTTTTCTTTTTTTTCGTCTCTTCCACTGTATGCCTGTTTCAGCTTACCTTTTTACTTTTTGTTTAAAATTTTGGAATTAGTAGTAATTGTAATAAATAATAGCGATTAATATAGAAAAAATTTGTACGTAAGTAAATTGTTAGTTTAAATACAGTATGATACACATTTTATATGGTCCTTTCAAAATGTTTCAGCGAAAATTGTACCGCATTTCTAGATATATACATATATAGTAAAACATTTCATGAACATGAAAATTTTCTGGGTTTCATTAGCAGATTTTTGATTATATTTCGATTGCTGTATATAATAATAGGATTATTTTGTTTATATAGATTTACGGGCTTTTTGCTTCGCTCGCTTCGCGCTATATAGGTTAAGTTACAGTTAATTGACAGTCGAAAGGTAATCTTAAACATATTAAATTTGTCAGATTATAAGTCGCCGTATAGGATTGTGTTAAATTTCAAAATAAGCAGAATTCGTTTAACTGAAATAGAGAAATTGTGTTGTGAAATTTTCTATAAGTTTTTTTTATTTTTTATATACTCACTCATTAATTATATACTTACTTATTAACTTATACGTATTATTAGTTATATATAATTAATATATATTTATATACTCATAAAATTTGGTAGGTAAGCTGATTATCTATTTTTTTTCTCTCTGTTCCTTTCGTTCATTTCACGACAATTCCGACATATTTGGTAAAATGGCTATTGTATTGTACTAAGAAGGATTTCTTGTAGGCCTATCGTAAAATATTGTTCGGAGATTAACCGTTACTACGGTATGTCTATTGAGTAGTAAATTCTTAGTTATTTAACAAAATTTTAATTGGTTTAACATAAATAAGCATAGGATTTTTCTTTAATAAGCACAAATGTTATGCATAAAATTCTAAATTGTTCTTTCCGCGCATAACATTGAATTTATTAATTATAGGTAAAAGTGCGCAGTAAATTTTATTTTTATTTTGGGAACCATGTGAGTTAAGGTATACATATTTTACTAAATCTGGATATTATAATTTTTTTTAATTACAGAAATTTGTGTAGAAAATTCTTTTCATATATTTTCTTTACGTTTTATAAATTCATTCAATAATCAATTTTATTGTATAGGTAGGCCGATTTTTATTTTTTTCCAGTTCAATGACAATGGTAAAATTTTTTTCAAATTTAGATTGTATTCTAAAAAGGATGTTTTATTTGATATTTTAATTTGGGTATTAGAAATGAAAAATGTCTTTTTTTTTAGTTCGAGCGTTTGCATGGAAAATATTACGAAATTATGTTAGGATATAATGCAAGTTCATTCGGTTAGGGATATTTGTATAGGGTTCGCTTACAAACAAAGCGACCGCTCTTAATTATGCAATGTTTGTTTTTGTTTACAGGTAGGTTATGTTATTTTGAGTGCATATGATCTATTCTTATTTAGTATAACTATGCAAATTTGTAGTTTCACTTGGAAACGATAAATTACTGAGATTTTTGTGATTTGCAAACCATACTGGGGTTTCTGTTGAAGGAGAGAGTTGTATCTCAGATGTAATTTGCGAATTGCGAGTTCAATTCATGAAATTTGACGTTTCAAGTTGGAATTACTGTATTAAAATAATTTTTGGTAGTAATATTTAAATTTTTTTTACTTTTTAATAACTGTTTAGAAAATTATTATTGTTTAAACCTTCAGTCGGAGTTAACTAATGCATTTGAAACATTGACTCAAGTGTACACTCGGAAATGGAGCCTTCTAGATAGCCAGTAACGTTTTTGTGGCGTCTTTGTGCTCCTCCTCAAAGCAAGAGGGTTCATGATTGTCAGAGAATGGATGACATGAAGTTTCTGGGGTTCATTTTTGTCTTTTGTATTTAGAGGTATTGAGGTGATTTCTGACGATAGTTTGAACAATAATAATTCTTAAATTATACTAACAGTTACTATGTATGGGCGCTTTTATATTTATACTGTACAATTTTGTTTAGCGTTTTATGACTTTTTTTATCTTCTCTGCTGTAACTGCCATAAGTGACCTTATTGGTAGCTAGATTTGATTAAATTTTTGCGAAATTTTGAGATGTGTAATTTTTTTTCTTTCCGTGAATTTGGCCAGAGCAAATGTGTAGTTATTTCGAAGTGAACTGTCGAGAAAATTCGATAAATTAAATATGAAATGATAAGCAGTACAGAAACACGTTTCGAATAAACTTTTTTTTTCAAAATTTCAAAGGCTCGGTTTGGGAGTCAACCAAGTTGAATCCGAGTTCCATCAAGTGAGTTTAGTCGACCGGATAGGTGATCGATCACCAATGAGAGAGAGAGAAGAGAAACCACTGGCAGGACTTGGCGCAGGATGGTTTCGGAAGAGAAGAGAGAGAGAGAGAACCGAATGCGCATGAGACTTGGCGCAGGACAGTTTCGGAAGAGAAGAGAAATTTACGTGTGCAGGGTCTTGGCACACGAAAGTTTCGATCGAAGATGGTCTACTGGTATTTTTCGGGCAGTAGCTGGTCACGCTGCTCGAATGCTTCGCTAAATATGTGTCGCACGCGGTAGACAAGCCACGCGAGCTTGAACGGGTGCCTACGACTGTACTGTCCATACAGACATACAGTAGGTTCGTTGGGAAACGGCCTACGGCGGAGTCATCGTTTGATTGTTGCCAGTAGAAGAGTCTTTCAGCTGGACGTAGGAAGAGCAGCGTTCACCGACAAAAGTGGAGATGAGACAAGGCGAGTTTCTTCATCGACTTCTAGAATTGCAAATTCCGTCCAATTCCAGCGCGTGGTCCCGCTTTCAGATATCTCCCCCCCTGATCCTTTTAGAATTGGACGTCTCTTGTTTTTTTTTTCGCCATTGGAGAGAGAGCGGAACCATTATAGCGTGCTGCCCTGTTGCATGTTGATTGATGCAATCCCTTGCATTCTAGCGAAGTGAGCAGGAGAGCTGCGATTGAAAATTGAAATCCGTTGTCAGCGTGCGGAGTGTCATCTAAACAACGTCCAGCAAATTAATGTACTGATTATTATGTAATGAAATTATAAGTGAAAGGGTGCGATTATTGCCCATAATTGTTGTGTTTTTCGTGAAGTAGTATGTGCGCTCTTGGTCAGTATTTTATGTAAACTTTTTCTTATTTTTTTCTATGTTGCCCTGATAGTAACTGTATAACTATACAAATAACTGTTTCAAATGTAAAGCGATCGTTGATGAGAAATCGCGGGAATAGATTGTGAACTTGAGATTTGTGTAGCCACTGTAAGAAAATTTTCCGTTATTTTTTTGGCATGTATAGATTAGTTACAGGTTGTAATTTAATTATTAGTGTAAGAAATGTTATTTTATGCAAATGTGAAAATTATAAAGTTTTCGGTTTTTATAATGATACAATATGTGTGGAATTTGTCATTCTAATTATTTCTTGTCTATCTCAACTCTGAATTGTTAAAGAAAAAAAAAAAAAAAATTGCAAAATATATAAATTTGTTGAATAAATTTATTAACATTGTTAAACGATATTAATAAGTTTTACTAATGGAAAAACTTATTTTCAAGGGGGTGATGCGAGTGTAGTAATGCTTAGTTAAGAATATTAATTTCTGTTTTTAATTAAGATAATGTTTAATGTAAATCATTTACTAATAATTATGAAATTACGAAAAAGTATGTTTGTTAGATTTAAATTGTTTAAAATGGTAGAGTTGGCAGTCCTGAATAGGGGCCGAAAAAGAGGGCTACCCATAAGGAGTCAGTCTTGAGGCAGGCGCGATACGCGTAAGATTTGAGCCATGTGATCTTAAAATCAATTGTTTTGTGCCTCTCCGACGTAAATTATTATAATATTTCATACTCGCATACCCCTAACTTAACTAAACCATTTTCGGAATCAATAAAACGTTCACAAGTGTTAAAAGGTATTAATATACCCCCCTTCCCCCTTTGTTTTGTAACGGTTTTCAGTCTCGGCGTCGCTACCATGATATTTATAATACGGCAAAAAGAGTAGAGAAACAAAGTGATAAATGAAAAAGAGCCGATAGAGAATAAATAGAGAGCAGAAAGTAGAGTAAATAATGAAGAAAGTAAATAATAAGGGTGAACACTACACTAGCCCGACGGACATGTTATGTGCCTTGAAAAGTGGACGCTCAATTCTGCCAGTTGAGGTTTAAGTTTTGGTTTTTGGCTAAAATATAATAGTTACCCTTTTTCTTTGATGTATTCAATCTGACGTGAAGACAGCGAGTCTTTTGCTTATATTGAGGTTCTAAATGTAGCAGGGCTAGGCTGCTTTAAACCCTAGATCCATTTCCCAAAGCTGGATCCTGTCTGCTTTGCAGATAGCTGGTGAGGGAAGCTATATTTATGGGACCTCTTTGCGAGTGGCCCGTTGCCCACGTCGGGCTAGCATCATGAAAAAGAAAAACTATGGTATTTGTCATTTACCATTACTTATTCGGACTATAGTGGATTTAATTATCCCAGAAGAGTTCCTTGTTCCATGCACGGTCTGTGTGTATCAATATATATTATATATATATATACAGTTAGTCCTCGTTATATTCGGGGTTGTGTTCCATAGCCTACAAAATATTACTCCCAAAGACCCAGATCTTCCATTTTCATGCCATAAAATATTGATAATAAAAGAACATCAATAAACCAGACTGTAGTTTTATTTCAATTCACACAAACAGATGAAAAGTACAGAAAAAAAAAACGATAAATAATACAAGAAATTATATACAAAATAAAAAAATTACGCTTTCAGCCATGATGAATGTAAAAAAAACTTTATCGAATGATAGTCTCTGAACAATGAGGTAGCGAAACTTCGCACAATGCAGTAGACAAAGCGGTACTGAAGTGCGGCGCCTTCACCTCTCGTGGCGCGGTGCATTTCCCTCCTTCCCCCTGCATTACCCACATTGCAAACAGCACAACAGCTGCTCGGTGCGGACTGCGTAACTGAATTTTTCTTGCATATATCAAATTTTGGGTGGAAATTTGTTAACCGTGTAACTCTGAATCGGCACATAACGAACACGCATATAACGAGGACTTACTATATATATACACACAGTATATATATATATATATATATATATATTTGAAGAAGGAAACCACTCTTTAGGAAGACAAATTTTTATTTCTTAACACCAATACAGTTTCGGCTCCTCGCGAGCCCTTATCAAATGACAAGGTCTCGCGAGGAGCTGAAACTGTATTGGTGTTAATTAAGAAATATAAATTTACGTTTTCCTGAAGAGTGGTTCCTTCTTCATACTTCGTCGTGACAGTGCGTTATTTTACATCATATATATATATATATATATATATATATATATATATATATATATATATATATATATATACAGTATATATGTTAACCCCTCCGTCTATGGCCCTGAGTCGGTTCGGATTCGACGGGGGGTTCTGGTTAGGAGGCAAGCAACGGATATTTCTTCTATGATACTTTTCTTCTATAACTTTCTAATTCTTTTCTCTCGCTTTATGGGGTCGACACTCTGTTAATTCTTCTCTTTCTATAATACTCTGATACTTTCTCTTGGTACTAAAATTATCGACTTTACTAAGTTCTGAAGAGAGCACGGCTCGAAGGGGAAAATAAAAAGTTTCTCTTACTGTAATTTTCTTCCTAAAAATTTACAGGTAGTGGTCTGAATTTTACAGGGGTAGAGGTTCGACCTCTTTCGACCATGGCTCAGGCCGGAATCTAAAAAAAGTTAAGGAGGCAAGGGGCCTCTGCCCCCTCCCCGCAGCGAAGCTGCTAACAAGGGAGTCTTAGCAGTGACCAGAGCAGAGAGCCGTAATGAAGTGTCCTTCACAAATACATGTATAATATATGCCTGAATGTTGGGGGATGGCAGTTGGAGGTTAAGTTTCCCCCCTTTTAAACACGATCAGGTGTTTGAAAGTTTCCAAATAAAAAATAATAATAAATAAAATAAAACTAATCTTATTTTTTTTGCCGAATCTTCATTTCTGAAGGCGATATCATTTCATAGTAGTACATAAGTACAATTGAAGTACACGACTGAGTACATTTTCGTTTGGGTTTATTACAATTATGATTTCGATTATGGATTACTTCCCATTCGCTTATGATTGTCCCTTACAGTTCTATTAAAGTACATTCTTACATTATATATAGTCATTACATTCAATTATAGTTTCATTGAAGTACATTACGTCGTTTACCATTCTTACAGTGTTTTTATATATTTATATATGGTTATAATATATGGTTATATTATATGGTTAGATTATATATGGTTATTATATATGGTTATTATATATGGTTATTAGTACAACACAAGTACATGAGACATGACAAGATAATTTATATACAACATAATATGTTATATTACATTATAATATGTTATGAATTTGGATCAGAGCGAAAGATGTTGTTTATCTTAGAAACGTTCAATTCTGCTGTGATTCGCGAATTCGACCACTCAACTACTGTAAGCCTAATGAATGTCTTGTGAGGGGTGAACGCACATGTACGTAATACAATAGGTTGTGTGCGTAATATAGAGACGCGTAAAATATGGACTGATAGGTTGATAGGTATCAGTAGACAATAGGTAGGAAACAACATAAATAATGATGTATAGAGAATGAAGCTTTTTTTCTTTTTATTATTATTATTATTATTATTAAAGAATTTACTATACATTCAATACGGAAGCAGGGGCGGATCCAGGAATTTAAGCAGAGGGGGTCCAGTCTTGGTGGGGCTCGTTACTGATATGTCCTCGGCTGAAGGCCGAGGACGCGCGAGCGAAGCGAGCGCCAGGGGGGTGCCCGAGGGGGTGTACCCCCTCGGTAGGAAATTTTCATATTTGAAGATAGCTTTAGATGGATTTGAAGTATATTCCCGTTATTAAAATCCTGCTTGTTCACACACCCAGGCCAGGTCTGAAATGTCTCAGGATCGGACATAAACTTTTTTTTCTTTATTCTTTTTAAGGAAATTAATTTTGTGGCAACCGGGATACATGTACCTTAAGCCATTTTAAGTCTTCAGGTCTTATTTTTCATATATAGGAGCAAACAAACGCAATCGAAAAATCGTTGGTCACCGTGAGCAGGGGGTGGTCCGGACCCCTCGACCCCCCCCCCCCTGGATCCGCGCCTGGGAAGATGTCCAAATACTAACACGTGATTCAGTGTTCAAGGTATGGAAAACGTGAAGAGAATTAAGTTACTTTATGACGTCATAGTTATTGAATTTGTACGTATAATACAAATCATTATTAGGAAGATTTACAAGAACGAATTAGAGACAAAGAGTGGGTATTAATGACTAAGAAGTACAACTACGGGTTCCAATCCTGTTATATGCAATGTGTATGCATAATCTAGGGACGAGGGTGAGATGCAAGACAATCATAATTAATTAATAACTTCTATAACAAATGAAAATGGATACGACTAAACCATAGATATGGTAGATCGTAGGGTTGTGACACGAACAAAAATAGGAAGCTACAAGTAAAATTATTATCCAAACTCGCGTTAAGCGATTTTGGTTCTTATGTAAAAATGAATATTGATTATTCATTGTTCATTTTTTACATATATATATATATCTATATATATATATATATAAACAAGAGAAACGTTACAAGCACAAGAGAAAGCCTCAAAGACCTTTTGGTTCACTCGGGGAGGTTCCTGTTATTAAACTAATGCATTTTTAAATTATTTTAGCAGCCTACTAGAAAACTGGATAGAAAAGAATCTTCCGCTCCCTCCGCGCGAGAGGCGGGTACTGAAGAAGGTTGAAAAAAATACCTTGACTCTGGAAAAGTAACCAAGGAAATTTTACAGGAACAAGGAGAATATATAAACTAGCTCGACAATTACGTTATGCACACATACGAGTAGAAATCACACACAAGAGAGCATGGTTGTATAAACTAACATAATAATATATTTGTGCTATGTGCTAATCGTACATCAACTACTTGGTATCGTCACAAAAACCTCGAACACATAATAAATGCAAAAAAATTCACTTTTCTACGTGAAGGTCAAATTATGATAATAAAAACCCACTCTAATAGACAGAGTTTATTTCCACAACAGTTTCGATGCCCACTGGCATCCTCTTCGGGTGGATACTCTGTCTATTGGAGTGGGTTTTTATTATCATCACTCGGACACATATTTTAATTTTATTCAAAATACTTACAGCAATATTTACCCAGGAATCGGGCCAACGAAGACCCCATGGCCCAATCCAGGTTAGCTCCAAAAGGATTAAGCACTCTCCATGTGTACACCCACGTACGCTGGCAAGGTGATGAAATGCTTCAACAAGAAAGGAATTGAAACAGGAATTAAGAAAGGAAATCAGATTTTTCACGCCAAGCCCTCACCTGTCACGTGCATTCAGCCACCCAAGAGAAAGAGAAAAAAAGAAATCATGACTCCAGAAATGCAACTCCACCTCACCTAATCCATGCCATGCATTTTTCTTTAGTTTTTTTTGTCCGTTATGAACTTGTGGGTTTCTACAAAATATTTTTCTACTCTGTTCAAGTATTAACAAGGCAGCCAAGTGTGTGTGTGTGTGTGAGAGAGAGAGAGAGAGAGAGAGAGAGAGAGAGAGAGAGAGAGAGAGAGAGAGAGAGAGAGAGAGAGAGCATTTTGTTAATCACCTGTTATTCAGGGACAAATGATAGCTTCCTGGGGTTTACATTCATCCTTCCGCTTGCCTGCATGACGCTATATGGTGGTGATTTAGCTTCCCTGCTGTCTGTGCTCCATACGCCGAATAATTAAACTAATTGGGATTACCTCTGAATAAAGTTATAACATCTCTGATCCTATATAATTCGTCAATATACCTATGCGAGTATATCCTCATATTTCTATAACGTACAATGAAACCTACCTTGAGTTGCAAATTCTGAATTAAAGTTTATCTTACGTCCAAGTAAATATATATAAATGTATTTATATTTTGAGAATTTGTATTCAAATATGAATGATATATAAACTCTGAACATCAAGAGTTTCATGCATAGCTTTCATTTAAAATTTAAAAAAAACAGCACCCACGTATATACAGGGTGTTTATAAAGTCCCTATCTATTTCAGTAAAAACGTAGCAAAAAGGGTAAAATTCAATAACAATATAATAGAAGACATACATTTCATAAATACAGTACTTAAGCATATGATTCTACATGAGCACCAATCAGTATCTCTAGAGTTCGAATCTGTCAGCAGTATTACGAAACACATTTTGGAGCATGACAGGGGTTATTTTTGTAACTGCTGTTGCGATACGAGCAGGTAAATCTTGCAGATCTGTAACCCTCGTTTGATAGACGTTTGATTTGATAAAGCCCCATGCAAAGAAATCCAAGGGCGTTAGGACAGGAGATCGAGCCGCCCAGGGCCTGTTGCCTCCACGTCCGATCCACCGATTTGGAAATCGTTCATTTAGGTACTCCCGAGCAATGTTTGCATAATGACAAGGTGCCCCATCTTGTTGAAAGACGACGGTGTTTAAAATGCATCTGAATGAAGCTGGGACATTTACGTGCTCGTATCGTAACAGCAGTTACAAAAATAACCCCTGTCATGCTCCAAAATGTGTTCCGCAATGCTGCTGACAGATTCGAACTCTGTAGAGATACTGATGGTGCTCATGTAGAATCATATACTTAAGTATTCATTAAATGTATGCCTTCTATTATATTATTATTGAATTTAACCCTTTTTGCTACGTTTTCACTGAAATAGATAGGAACTTTATAAACACTCTGTACACTGGGGCTCATAATTATTCGTACAGGGAAATAGTTCAGTCATATTCGTCCTTAACTTTTGTACCATGTATAAGATAGTTACGAAAAGTTTACCGTTCGTTTGGGAAAAATTAACAAATAAAAAATTAGTTTAACAACATATAATGTAAAATAGGGCGGAGTGAAAAACTCATTTTTCGAATTTTCAAATTGGCTAGTGTGGAAAATGTGTGGAGTAGTGAGGAAATAAGCTGGTATAAATTTAAAATCATAACATTAATATCTTCAGGTGCCACAATGACCTTCAATATTGAAAAAAATTGAAAAAAGCAGATTTTAACCAATAATTACAGAAGAGTCCACGATGCACAATAGACAAGAATTTATTCACACTTGTATAAAAATAGCTCAGTCAACCTTTAAAAAAAGTTTCTATTCTCTAAAAACAGTTTTCTATAGTCAGCTCACTCAGCTGTCACGTGAGTACCTCGGTTCAGTGTAGCTGTCGCTCTCGTAGCAGGTGGGTGTTCTGTTGTTGGCGTTACTCAGATAGTCTAAACTATATTTCTTATATATTTTGCATTTCTGTATTGTGTTGCCCTAAGTTTGCCATGTACTATTAACTGAAATTAACGTATAATTGATATTAGCTCTTTCTTTTTCAGATTTGTATACTTTCAAAATGTCTCGAGTTTGTGCAAAATCAACCAGGGCCTCAACTGAGTGCCCCATGTTTGGTATGGGGGAAGATTTGTGGCACAGGAATCTTCCTACATACGGAGTTTTTAAATATTACTTGTTTGTAAGAAACGATTTGAAATAGAATACTAATAAAGATCCTTCAATATCTCAAATATTAGAACAAGTTGTTGATAAATTGAAAACAATTTGGGAAAGTGCTTCCGTCCCAATTCTGTCAGACAGGCGAATTGAAACAATGTTCAGAAGCTACCACGAAAAGTATCGTGTCATTATGAAGCCATACCAAAGCAGAAAAAATTCTGAAGCTTACAAAGCAAAGATTGATATCTCCAAAAAAGAAGCACACACGAAACTTTTTGACATTGCAGCGTGCAAGTGCAAAGTACTAACACAATGTTCTTGTCCCAAAGAAAAAACGGTTCCAAAGGAGAAGTGACGTTCCTCTTAGATCAAAGGAGTGAAAGAAAACTGTTTATTGATAGAGTAGATATTACACTCTCAAAGAAAAAAGCATCTACGTTGCTAAGAAAGCAAAAAGAAGCTGTGAGGCTCACCAAAGAATCTTCACAGGAGAAATTGCAGGATACAAATGTTGAATTATCATCATCGACATCAAATAGTGAAAGTGAATCTGGCGAAATATCAGACGATACATTTCCAGAGCCAGTTAGCTCGAAGAGAAAGCTCGAACAACCTGAAGAACAATTATTCAAGAAAAGGAAAACTACAAATCTACCTTCAGTGGCTACTGCTTGTGACAGGACTGCAGTTTCAGATCGAGCTGCAGCATTCATTGTTAGTGCAGTATTGCAAGATATTGGAGAAGTTTCTATTGACAATACATCTGAAGTAGTGGATAGGAGTAAAATCAGAAGAGAAAGGCAAAAGAAGAGATCAGAAATTATGAAAGATCAAAATCAGGTCCCAATCAGAGGAATCTATTTTGATGGTCGAAAAGATTCTACACTCTTCCAAGAAAAAAAGAGTCCAAAGTATATCAGAAGAAGGTAACAGAAGAACATATCACTTTAGTGAGAGAACCTGGTTCAGATTATTTGGGCCATTATTCTGTGAATTCTGGATCAGCTGAAGAAATATGTAAAGGAATGTTTGAGTATATTGGAAATAATGACATGAACCTGGAAAACCTTGTTGCCATTGGATGCGATGGTGCAGCAGTCAACACTGGAGAAAAGGGAGGCGTTATAAGGCTTATAGAATTGAAGCTGAAGAAGTCAGTTCAACATTTAGTGTGCCAGCTCCATGCCAATGAATTGCCATTACGCCATTTAGTTGCAAAGCTGGATGGAAAAACATCTGGCCCCGCGGATTCACAGGTCCTATTGGCAGGGAATTAGAGAACTGTGAGAGTCTTCCTATTGTCGAGTTTGAAAGGATTGATGCTGAGGAACCAACTGTAGACTGTGAAGATCTTAGCACCGACCAAAAATATCTAATTGATATTCATCAGGCCATAACAAAGGGATATTGCTCTCCAGATCTTGCTCATCGTAGTCCAGGCAAAATGGCACATTCACGATGGCTGACTACAGCAAATCGTTTGCTTCGTCTATACGTTTCAACTGTAAGTCCATCTGAGAACCTCATGAACATTGCTTCTTTTATAATGAAGGTCTACATCCCAATGTGGTTTTCTATTAAGCAAAGTACGTCTTTTGTCAATGGCTCAAAACATGTTTTCAAAACTATTGAACTAACAAGAACACTGAATGACGAAGTAAAGGATATTGTAAACCCTGTCATACAAAGAAATGCATTTTTTGCAAATCCAGAAAATATTCTAGCATCAATGATTCATGATGACCGCAGCGCCATAAGAAAATTAGCGTGGAGGCGAATAAAGAAAGCAAGGCAAACAAACAAGGAAAAAGTTGCGAGGCGTTTCACAGTACCTGTTATTCAATTTGAAGCTACTGATTATACTGATTTAATTAATTGGCAAAAATGCATTGTCACTGAACCACCTGTGACAAGACACCTGACAGAAAATGAGATTGAAGAATTCATAGAAAACAAGAGTACCCCTCCATTCGAGAAATTCCCTTGTCATACACAAGTAGTAGAAAGAATGGTAAAATTAGTGACTGAAGCATCATCAAAAGTATTTGGATTGAACGCGCGAGATGGCTTCATAAGATCAACACTTCAGTCACGTAAAAAAATGCCATCATTCGAAAGTAAAGCTGAATATAAAGTTTAAATAAAACGTTAATAGAAAAAAACATGCGCAAGGATGGGTGGTTGGGAGGGCATGGGTGGAGCTCGACACGCAGCCACCTCCTCGTGGTGAGTTCTGGATTATTTAGATCATTAATCAAAAGAACATTGATCTAAATAAACTAAGAGCTGCGTAATTCAGTAACTATTTTGGTAATTGGAACACTTAATATATAATAATAACAAGTAAGTTTCAGTTATTGTACTAATGCAGAATATAAGAAAATGATTATATTTCACTTTTTTCGACGGCTTTGTGGCACCTGAAGATATAATTTCGCAGGACTAATATTTATGCAGTCATTATCTATAGCACCCACATATTTTCCGCACTAGCCATATTTGAATTTCGAAAAAAAGTTTAAAAACCTCATTTTCGATCCGCCCTAATGTAAAATATCAAAGAACTTATGCATCATACATCATAAAGAATTTATGCAGAACATAGTTGCGACCCATTCACAACTCCCGAACTGAAGGCAATACATTTTCTTCTAAAGTTCCCTCACATTTCTTCGAATTCAAAATTCCAGTGATGACAACAAGCTTTCCTGCACCAGAAGCACTAAAGCATCCCCAAAGAAACAAACTAACCGGAGGAAGGATGATTTTTCCCTCGAATGCAGTATTTTGATTTTTGCGAAACATACCGTTGCTCGTTGTTCCCCAATAATTCAATTTTGGGCACGTCTGTCAAGAAAACTTTCTTCCAGAATGCAAATCTATCATTTTAATGACCTTGGCATACATTAAACGATCTTCTTTGTGCGCTTTTCGTAACAGAGCTTTTCTTCGTGCAATTCTTCCATGCAAACCATTCTTCGTCAATGTAGGACGTACAGTAGAGGGATCGACATCGATCTTAGACAGTCTCAATGTTTGGCAAATATCACCCGTGGACTCGCAGCAGCCATTCTTTCAATCCATCTAGCTGTACATTCTAAAATCATGCAAGGTCGTCCACACCTTGGTAAAGTTTTGATTGTTTCAAAGCCTTTCCATTTCGTTATAACTGCAGCAACCGTTGTAAATGGAATTCAAAGTTCGGTACTTACGTATTATCGGGACTACCAAACTGTTTATTATGTATTTTTGCTATCGTCATTTTCGTTTAAACTAACGAAAATCACAACGTAACCTAACCAATCATCAAGTGCGTACAGTTGACCTAACCGGGCATTTAGTTGACCTATTAGGTTAATTGAATGCCCGGTTAGGTCAACTGAATGCCCGGTTAGGTCACGATGGATGATAGAGAGTTAGCGAGCGTTGACGAGGAAGTAGATTTAGGCGTACGCGTATCTAAGGATTTAAAAGTTAGGAACCAGTGCCTGGAGACTTGCGCAAAAGCTAATAGGATGTTAGGCTTCATAGCGCGTAATTTCGAATTTAAATCGGAGGATATTATATTGCCCCTTTACAAGTCCCTAGTCAGACCTCATTTAGAATATGCCGTTCAGTTTTGGTGCCCGTATTTGCGTGAGGATATTGATAGGTTAGAAAGGGTTCAGCGTCGTGCCGCGAAACTAATTCCGTCATTGCGCAACAAGCCTTATGAAGATAGGATTAAAGAGTTAGACTTGCATTCACTCGAAACTAGGAGATTAAGGGGGGAGCTTAGTGAAGTTTTCAAAATCGTTAATAACATCGATAACGTAAATTTTGACAAACTGTTCACTTTCGATAATAGCAATACTCGTAATAACAGATTTAAATTGCGTGGCAGACGTTTCATTACTAATATCGCTAAAAACTTCTTTACGTTTTAAAGTAATTGATAAATGGAATAATCTTCCCGCGCCCGTCCTGAACTCTACCAGCGTTAATGTGTTTAAAAACTGTCTAGATAGTCATTTTAAAAATATTAACGTTGTTAAAAAAAAAAAACAATTGGCAACAGGAGCTCTGGGGGTGGTAATCGGGGATGAGTCTGTTGACGTCTAATGCCAGCTTGTGACATGCCAGCGTGTGATATGCCAGCAAAAAAAAAAAAAATTAGACTAACACGAACTTAGTTGTAGCTTGTTGAGTAAATTAACCCACTTTTTGTTATTCTTTATACTCTTTTTTCTTCTCTCCTTATTTGCATGTCTGTAACTCTATTGCATGTCTGTAGTTTGCATGGTATGATAGTGTTTGAGTTAAGAATGTGTTTTATGGTTTGTAATGCGTTCTTATTTTACTTCTTTTCATCTTTCACGCCTTTCCAGCCTAGTGGGCTGCATCCTCTACCTCCCTATGGAGTAGAGGATCGGTCTGCAACAGCTAGAAGAATGTGTTGCTTTGAGTTAAGAATGTGTTGTTCTTGAGTTAAGAATGTATTGCATGGTTTGTAAGCATTCTTATTTTACTTCTTTTCATCTTTCACCCCTTTCCGGCAGAGTGGGCTCTACCTCCCTATGGAGTAGAGGACCGTTCTGCATTCTTTCCTATTCTCTCCGACTATTTTTCTGACTTGTCGGCAGTGGCCGGCGGATGATGATGGTGAGTCTTTTTTCTCTTTTTCTAAATGAATGTTAACCCACGAGTGATAGGTGTTGCTACTTACTTAACCCCTTATTCTCTTCTCTTAACCCCCTTCCCCCTTCTCTTTCCTTTCTCTCGGGCTAACCTTAGAGTGGATCTTAGGGTCTTTGTTAGCCTTAGCTTCTGTAGATCTGTAGAACTGTACGCCCTTGATGATTGGTTAGGTTAAGTTGTGATATTTTCGTTAATTTAAACGAAAATGACGAAAGCAAAAATACATAATAAACAGTTTGGTAGTCCCGATAATAGGTAAGTACCCGAAGTTCTTATCCAATCTTCCTATAACTCTTTCGAGACTCGTGTGCAGCAATAACAGATCTCTTCAGATGTGTAGACAGCTCTTTACCACGACAATCCCACTGTTTACTAATGGCTTGTACAGTCATCCGTTTTCCATGACGATTCACAGAGAAAATTCTAGAATTCAGAATTGCCAGCAGTTTCTAATCAATAAACAGTCAACTACTGATAAAAAAATTTAAATTCTTCGAGCCTAAGTTTGACACACATGGTATTTAATACTTTAAATAAATGTACAAAAAAATTCCCATTTTAACTCCGGTTCCAGGTTCCAGAAGTTGCTCACTTGATCCTGCGGATCAGCACACGTTTCCGGTGCAGAGCCTCTACACTGTATCTCCTATTATGTACTTAAACCTTTACTGTCAACAGAATCTTCTTGTAATTTCCATTATTTTTACAATATAACTTTTGATACTTTGTTTTTTTTATATTATCTACTCCCATCATCTCCCCTACTATGTTTCTTAGTTTTTCACAATGAAACAAGTGTCCTGCATACTTCACACTTCATGTCCTTATATTTTCCTTTATAGTTTTCTTTCACCTCTACCATATTTAATCGGATTTCCATTATAATCTTCATATCCTTTTCTTTCATATTTTCAATATATGATTTTCTTTTAAATTCATCAATGAATCTTAGTTTTTTCATTTTAGTTTTCCTCTTTATTAGTTCTTCCTGTAAATATTTATTAATTTTTTGTCGTACACTTTTCTTTAATTCACTTTTTTCATCATTTTCAAGTCGTCCTGATGTTACACATTTCTGCCACTTCCTCTGCCCAACATCCTGGGTATGGACTTTTCAACTGATTTTTGGTTATCATTTTAATTAATCTATCCTCATTTGAGTTTAATATATTGTTCAGTAGCATTATCTTCTTGTATCCAATTTTTTCTTTGACTGGCCACACTCCTAATTCAACTAATAATTCCCAATATGGGGTACTACATTTCATTCCTGTTATTTCCTTTAGATTCTTCCCTGCATTTGTTCCACTTCTTCAATATCCTTTGTCCTTGTTCTCGTCCATGTTACCATTCCATAAAATATTGTACGTACTATTATGGTTTCATACAACTTTATTTTCACCTTCATTGACCAATGGCTCACTGTAGCTGGATCTCCATATCTCTTTAGATCTGCTATCATGAAATTTATCTTACTTTTCTTCTTTTCTATACTGTATGTGTTTGGTGGTCACTTCTGCTATTGAACCATTGTCCCAAATACTTGTATTCTTGCACTTGTTCTATACTTCCCATTTTCACTTTGTTAATTGTTCTCATTTCAGGTACTTTTCTTCTCATCACATTTATTGTTATTACTGCTGATTTCTCTTTATTATTAAATGTAAATTTTTTTAGTATTTCCATTGATCTACAATTACTAATTGCTTTTCTATTACTCCTAAGTTACTTGATGCCTGCATTATATCATCCATAAATACAGGGCCGGCCCTAGCTTCTGAGGGCCCTGTGCAAGATGGTTGGGGCCCCATTCCTTACACAACCCTTACACAACAAAGCACACAGCCAAAAACATTCTTTTGTGATAGCATTTGATTAATAAAGCTACTTAGGAAAATATATCAAAACTAAAGCACTATGCTTAAACCTGAGAGAGAGAGATACTTTTCCATAAAACAGTTGCTTGCCAACTGGCTGGTGGCTACAGATCACGGTTTTAAATTTTCGGATGACGTCTCTATGGCAATACTACATGAGGCGCCGCTGAGGTGACGGATGGTCAGATTTATTTGTTATGTCTCGATATTATGATCAATAAACTGATGATGTAATAGAGAGTTGATATGTTAGATATAATTGATATATGCCGTATAATAACCCAAAAAATATACCGTCACAAAAAATTGATTGATACCCGAACAGAAACACTGATAATAATATCGTATACGCCGCGCACACGCCACATTATGTACATAAAGAGACGAAAACAATTAAACGAAAAGAATTTTAACAGTGACAGTTCTGAACACATAATGACAAAAAATAGCCTACAAATATAAATATAATAATAATACACGCTTATTTATGCTGCTTATTGACATTCTTTTATGTGGTTTTGTGTCGTTTTTATAAATTTGGTGATGCTATAGCAACTAAAAATACGAAGAATAAATTAATTTTGGAGGGGGCCCTCTAATTGATGGGGGCCCTGCGCAGCCGCACAGGCCGCACATAGCTGGGGCCGGCCCTGCATAAATATACAATACATGATTGAATTTCTATTTCCCTTATTCTTGTCAGGCATTTACCCATATTATTTACTCTCTCTCTGAGCACAGTCTGGGTCCCAGAGACGTGTCTTGTTTGACTATCTCTTCTATATATCTTGGACTTGAGTCACCTAAAGGTGTTTTTATTTGTAATGCGCCATTTTTGTTTAAGTTGTATATTAGTAGTGCTTTTTCTACTTCTGATGCTTCTTTGATGCAGTCCTTCAACTCTAGCTCGTCAAAACATTTTACAGCATCCCCAAACCAAACATATGTATTGTTACCTAAATATTTATTATAGTCAATTATTGCATTCAACGTTAATATGTGGTCTATTGTTGATTTCCCTTCTATTCCTCCACATTGGTGCATACTTAATCCCCAATTCCAGTCACTTCTCTCCTATTACCTACGTCCATTCTATCACCACTTTTGTAAATTGCTATTATTTTTATATTGTTCCACTGTTCTGGGATATTGTAATTCTTAAGAATTACATTAAATAGTTTTGTCAGATTTCTTATTACATCCCATCCAGCATTCTTCATTATACTATTGCTCCATCCTTGTTGGTCTGTTGACTTCTTAGTTTTTAACTTTCTAATAACATTTTCAACATCCTCATTTGTAATGCTATTTATGGTATGTCTGTCCTCCACTACAGCTTTAATAGTTTCCAGGTGTAGTTTATTAATCTCTTCAGCTTTTTTCTCTTCCTTATTTTCTGCCTTATTTGTAATAAGTAGATCATGGTAAAAATCTTCATATACTTTCAATACTTCACTAGTTTCTTCTACAATTTTTCCTTCTCTACTTTTTATAGCTCCTCGTTCCACCTTTGTATTTCTGTCCATATCCTTTTTAAATTTCCAAAATGCTCCATTATCCAGTCCTCCTCTTCCTTTTTACCGTTCCAATCTCTTAATTATTTCTTTTTTTTTTTTTTTTTTTTTCCTCTATCATCCATTCCTCTATCAAACTCACTCGCGTTCTTGCTTTCTTCTTCACTATTATTCCAGTCATAACTTCTTTTCTTATAAATTCTTTTTATCTCTTTTAATTTCTTCACAATTATATTTTCTGGTACTCTCTTCCACTTAATAACTGTCTTACATTCTTCCATTATTTCTTGAATTTTGTTTTCCAATATATTATACATTTTTTGTAGATTTTTGTTTAATGATACAATTTTTATGAGGCCCGCCCCCCTGAGTTAATCTATTAAATTTCTTTAGTCCTTTTCCTATTATTATTTTTTTCCTTTTGCTGATTTACTTTACATGCTGCCTCATATCAGTTGATAGTACACATCATTGCACAGTGGTCACTTAAGTAATTTTATCAGTTAATCTATAAAGGGTCCAGATTTTCTTTTCATCTATATACATTTCCTTTACGCGTGAATCATCCTCCTGCTTAATAATTAAATAGTCCAATACAGATTTGGAATCTCCTTCCCTTCTTGTCGAAAGTCCTTTACATAAATTGTTAGAGTTAAGAAGTGTTAGACTTTTTGACTATTAAATTGATGAGTTTACCTGATTTTGTAACTTCATCTTTATTATTTACTATTATCTTTCCTATTTTGCTGGGTACGTCGTTGTCAATGCGTAGCCAATGTCGTAACACCACTTCCCGTTGATTAGCGAAGTTAAGCGACATTGGGTCTGGGTAGTAGTTGGATGGGAGACCGTCCTTCGTATCCAGATTATGTAGCGACCCGTGGTTCGGATCCCACGTAAAGTTGTAGGTCCCCTCCGTCTTATGACCTTAGATGTTGCGAAGGAGGTTAAACAACCCCCAATCATTATTATCCTATTTTGCAGTTAAAGTCCCCACATATGAGTATTTTTTTCTCTTGACTCTGCTTTTCTTATTTGTTTTTCAATAGTGTTATACATGTTTTTGAATATATCAATACTGTTTCTCGATTCTTGTGGTGCATATATGACTCCAAGTCTGATTTTGTTTCTTCCATTGCTAATTAATATCCATATTTGTTCACTTGAGTCACGAATTCTTTCTACCTCACAACTGAAGTTTAATATGTCGTCTTTCACAAATACTACAATTCCTTCTTTATCTTCCTCACTTTCTAATATAAAATATTTATATCCTTTCAATCATTTTCTTTTACATATGATTCTGTTATACGAGGGTAATTCAATAAGTATCCGCACTTTTTATTTTCACATCTGATAGATTATAAAAGATTATAAACACATCACTTCTCAACATAGTCTCCCCGTTTCTCAATACACTTAGTCCAGCGATCTACAAACTTCCTAATGCCATCACAAAAGAATGTTTTTGGCTGTGCGTAGCCAGTCATGCACCGCCTCCTTCAGGTCATCGCCGCCTTGGAATCTCTGACCTCTCAAAGCGTCTTTTAGTTGTCCAAACAGGTAAAAATCCGAAGGTGCCAGGTCTGGAATGTAGACTGGATGGTCGAGAACTTCAAATTTAAGTTCTTGAAGGCATTTTCTAGTCTATGCAGCGGTATGAGGGCGCGCATTGTCGTGTAATAGAATAACACCTTCCGACAATCTCCCTCTCCGTTTGGTGCGAATTGCTTGCTTTAACTCATTCCGAAGCATGTCAGAATACGATGCACTTGTTACTGTAGTTCCACGCTCTAGATAATGTTCAAGGATATGGCTTCGTGTATCCCAAAACAGTGTTAGCATAACTTTACCTGCTGACCGCTGCGCTTTGAACTTCCTTGCAACGGGAGATTGTGGGAAGGTGTTATTCTGTTACACGACAATGCGTTCCCTCATACCGCTGCACAGACTAGAAAATGCCTTCAAGAACTTAAATTTGAAGTTCTCGACCATCCAGTCTACAGTCCAGACCTAGCACCTTCGGATTTTTACCTGTTTGGACCACCAAAAGACGCTTTGAGAGGTCAGAGATTCCAAGGCGATGATGACCTGAAGGAGGCGGTGCATGACTGGCTACGCACACAGCCAAAAACATTCTTTTGTGATGGCATTAGGAAGTTTGTAGATCGCTGGACTAAGTGTATTGAGAAACAGGGCGACTATTTTGAGAAGTGATGTGTTTATAATCTATCAGATGTGAAAATAAGAAGTGCGGGTACTTAGTGAATTACCCTCGTACATGCTACTTTTGTTTTTTTTCATCAGTGATTTCTTGTAGTGATGCAATTTTTTATTTAAGCCCCCTTATATTGACAGAGTAAATTGAGAACATTTTAAACTTGTTCCGATTTATAATACTCCGAGTTTTTATTGTATTCTTTGTCGTTATTTTCCTTTTCTCCAATTTACATTGGTTCCACTTCCTGCAGTCAGCATTGCATTGGTTGTGCTGTTACTCCTGGTATCTGTGCATTCACATAAGGTCCCCTGGCCCCTTGACTTCTCATTTCTTGTTGTCCTCCCGTCATCTGATTCCAATAACTTGGCTGAATGTCCTCTTGAGTTTGTTGGTATACACCCTTTCTTTCTATAGCTCCCTCCATTTTGCTTAATTTTTGGCACAGCAATTGTTCTAAAAAATCCATTCTTTTTCCTACTTCTTGTGAGCTCGTTTCACCCCAATTTCTATTCGTAGACATAACATACCCTCCTCTATTTTGTTTGTATTGTCCATAATTATAGTTTCCATTCCATCTTTTATCTCCACTTCTGTATATCCTTGGTTATTATGATAATTTTCATACCTGTAAATTTCCTGCTCCTTTAACTGCTCTATCTCCCTTGTCTTGTTTTCAGGGCATGATATTCTTTAAGCGAGTTAGAGTTTAACATTTACAATTAGCTCAAGAATCACTTTAAATTTTAAATGCAGCGTCACAGATTTCACTTGAAGCTCACGAAGCAGTTAAATTTCAAATACAACTTGTCACATTTACAGTATTTCACCTATCATAGCTTCCGATGCGTAGCTAAAAATTTTGATGGTTACATTCTTTTGTAAATTTATTTACCACCTTAATTTTTTGCATTCTATGAAAGTGTGGAAACTCTAAAAAGTGTGTTGGAACTTGGTTTATTTTAAGACAATTTTAGAAGTTCAAAATCTTAAAATTTAAGTGCTTCATGTTTTAGCATATAAATTTTTTAGGGGGATAAACTGGGCTGATTTTTTTTTTAGGACATCCGATCTGAAAAAAAAAATTGCTAGAAACATTCCAGGGACCCCGCAGGGTGTTGGCACCAAGTTTCATGAAAATCGGTCCAGCCGTTTGGACCTGAAAAGGAGACAGACAAACGTTCAGACGGACATGCAGTGAATTATAGTATGATTATGATTATGATGATGATGATGGTATGGTTTAAAAGTTCTAACCTTTGTTAAAATTTGACATTAAAATTAAATTTTCTAACATTTAGGTTTTAATAATATAAATTTATGTTAGTTTTTCTTCAATTGAAAGGATAATTGCGACAAAATTGATTATTAATTATGAATAAATTAATTAAAAATTCGTGATTAAATTATTTAATATTTCAAAATCTTTTACATTTTCTGCCTTTTGAGTTTCACTACTGAATTACTTATTATAGCTCACTTCATTAATTATTAATTATATTCTTTACTAAAATTTCAAACTGTAGGTCGAATCTTTATTTTATATATATATATATATATATATATATATGTGTGTGTGTGTGTGTGTGTGTGTGTGTGTTTTGTCTTCCTACAGAATCGCGACAATCTTTAGGATACGCACAGAACCCATCGCGACACGACCGTGCGTATCATGATATTAGCAATATCGTGGAAGTTTACAGTTATGGTGCCTTTTATCATGAAAAAAGAATATAATTAAGGTTAGGTAAGGTTTGGTTAGGTTTGGTTACCTTATTAGGTTTTTTAAATTGGGTAAATGTCCCGACACACAATTGAATGTCGATAAAATGTAAAAATGTCGCGATTTTGTAGGGTAGCCAAACAGTGTGTGTGTGTGTGTGTGTGTGTGTGTGTGTGTGTGTGTGTGCTGGCGCGCATGTGAATTCCGCTTAAAAGTACAATATAGCTAATTTTATATTAATCCATGCGATCCCTTTTTATGGAATGGAAATCTTTATTTTAATTTGGATGAGAGGTTAGGAATCATTAATTGGTTGGTGAGGAATTAATTCTGCACAAATCTTTCTACTCTCACAAAGGAAAATCTACCCCACTTTCCTCTCACTTCCCTGGATTTAAATTGAAATTAATCACAGATATTAGCTCTTTTCCATTCGAACTCCGTTATTCACCTATTCATCAATTCTTTCTATACATTTCTTGTCGTTTTTCTCTTTCTATAGTTCATTATAATTCTGTATATATGATTGAGCGGCAGAAAAATCGGCCCATTTGGAATATCGCGAAAAGCAAAAAAGTGGGCAAGCTTCTGTTGATAAAAGTTTTAAAATTTGAAAATTTGGTCTATGAGGACATTAAAAAATCTTCAAACACTTGCTTAATACAATTTATTATCAAAAAATACTGTACAAAAAAATTGTAACTAAAAAATAAAAAAAAAAGATTTTGACAAAAACAAAAATTGAAAGAAAAAAAATAAGATACGACTAAAAACAACAACAACTTGTGATCCAGGGTTAATAAGAGGTGTTGCCTCCCCTAGCTTGAATGCAGCCATTCGTCGATTCATCCCATGAATGAGTTCGGCGATCACATCCTGTGGGATTCCCTCCACTCTTCAGTTAAAGCTTGTGTAGCTCCTGTAGAGTGTTAGGGCTACTAGACGAGCCCTAAGACGCCGTCCCATCGTGTCCCAGAGATGTTCTATGGGGTTCAGGTCCGGACTTCGGAAAGGCCACTCGATTCGACGAATTCTAGCTTCGTCAAGGAAATCGCTAACGGCTCTTGAAGCATAGGGTCTAGCGTTATCGTGCTGTAGAAAGAAGTCTTCGCCAATGAAAGGAGCAAAAGGGACCACATGCTCCAGCAAGACCTCTTCCACGTATCTTGCGGACGTCAATGACCCACCACCAACAACGACGAGCTCTGTGCGCGAGTTTGGAGTGATACCACCTGAGACGATGACTGAGCCTCCTCCAAAAGCAACCCTCTCCGTAAAAGTGCACGGGCGAATCTTTCTCCTGTTCTTCTCCATACACTTTTCCGTCCATTGGATGTTCGAAGATTAAATCTTGATTCGTCCGTGAACAATACTCTTCTCCATTGGACTATAGTCCAATTGATATGCTCACGAGCGAAAGTAAGACGAGGCAATTCCGGGCCCATTGCTGGACGTCTAGCATGTAAGCCACTTTCCATAAGTCTTCTTCTAACGGTTCGCTCCGATATACTGATGTCTCGAGACCTTTCCAGCTCATTGCGGACGTTTGTGGCAGTCAAGCGACGATTTCGCAAAACACTAAAGACGATGAAACGATCGTCACGGCCAGATGTGCAGCGCGATCTTCCAGAGCCTGGTCTTCGGGTGTACTCTCCTGTCTCCACATAACGTTGGTAGACACGTCGAACCGTTGTTCTTGGAATTCCTAGCGCATCGGCGATGTAACGCTGGCTCCAGTAGTATAACCTCAAAATGTATGAGTGCAATGCAATTGCTTAATGTTGCAAGAGTGCCACCCCACCCCTCTTGGTGCCAAACCCCACCCCATTTGTTGCAAGTCACCCCCACCCCCTTTGTTGCAAGTCACCCCAACCCCCTTTGTTGCACCCAACCCCTTTTGTTGCAAGGGGGAAACCTCTTTGGGGGAGAAGGTGGGACGGCCTCACCCCCCAAAGGGGCATACCTAACCTAAGGAAGAGGGGGGACCTCTTTGGGGGAGGTGGGACTGCCTCACCCCCCAAAGGGGCATGCCTAACCTAAGAGAGAGAGAGAGGAGGAGGGGACCCAGAGGAAGGGTCTTCGCTTGGCGAGAGCCAAGCGCATATGAGGTCTTCAGCCACCCCGCCGCTCTTATAGGGCCCCTAATCAGCCAGTTGGCTTAATCAGCCAGTGCCTCCGGGTATCATCAGCCAGTGCCTCCGGGCATCAACAGCCAGTGCCTCCGGGCATCAGTTGACGCGTCGCACGTTAAATGGGACTCGAACCGGGCTGCCTTCCACGGTTGCAGGGTACCCTAATGTTTCCCCGTAGGCCTAAGGTGAGGATAAAACAACTCGTACGGAAAATAAATCCCTACCGTGAGTCTAAGGCGAATGTTAAAACAACTCAATAAATGAACAAATCGAGAAAATTAAATATAAAATGGCAATTTCAGTTTTCATAATAAATTTTTATTTACTGTATAATATTTATAATTATGAATTCTTGCTGATTTTTAAAAATAATTTTTCATTTTTATCTAAAATTCGTGTAAGCACCCAACGGGGAAAAAGAAAAAATAATAAATCCCTAATGACTCCCGTCACACACACACACACACACATATATATATATATATATATATATATATATATATATATATATATTTCATATAAATACATGTCGAAAAGCATTCTAATCTGGATGTGTCCCATATAAACAACCTTTACTCTACAAAAAGGTTATAAATTACAATCAGCGGAGTTGTCAGTCTGGTACAACACACAATACAACTGAAAATGTTTTTCAATCTGAAACCTTTATCATCATATACACGTCTTTTCTAATCTGTAAGTGACCATATATAGAAATAAACAGTTTACCCATAAAGGTTAAGACTACTTCTTCAGCAAATATTTTTGGTTTTGTTGTAACAAGATAAGGCAGGTATTTTTAGATTATTTCTCGCAGAAATCCAAATTTAAAATGAATCGCTCGGAAAATAAACAAAGACTTCATGGGTTAACCACGTTTAAAAACAGGTAGATGTTTCTCATATCTTAAACCAATATTTGCTTTACGATAGGAGCTTTATGACATCATAGAAAAATAAAATTTGTATCCAGATAATGGTCCCACGAATCGGAACAGATGACACGCCCAGATTTGATGGGAGACAGCCATTCACGACACTGTAGGGAGGGTCCAGGACCTCGGGTTGGTCGATATGCAGGCCTACACGCTAAACTCCGCCCAAAATTCACCGCTGGCACGCCCAGGCTTCATGGAATCAGCCAATCACGACACTGTGGGGCGGGCCCAGGACCTCGGGTTGGTCGATATACAGGCCTACACGTTAAGCTCTGACCAAATTTCACCGCTAGCCAATAGGTTGCTAAGGATCGTGCTTGTGGATTGGTCACATGCCCCCTTATAAAGGGAGATTCTCGATGCGGAAACTCAGTTTAGTTCATTTGCAGCTATTGAATTACACAATATGAATCAGCTGTCTTTGTACAACACCTCCGATTTGGTGAAGGATGAGCCCGATTACGCTCAAACAGGACGACTAATTTTCAGCGCAGCAGATCGGGCCGAATTTTTATCTACCCAGTTTGTTACGGAAAATTGTAACGAAATGCAAGACCCGTTCAATGAAGACGATATTAAAATGTAAGCAATTATATTCTGCGGCTCATTCAGTGTTAATGAACTTATAAACGCGTTTTGAAAACTATTTTTAAATTATTGTCTGGTTCCTTCGTCGTTATTTCTGCATATATATATATATATATATATATATATATATATATATATGGTGTTTTATTTGTACATCTCTCGAGAGTTTAAAAATTTATAGAAAGTTCTACAGATAGGATTTTAAAATTATCAAAACTTTTAAGAATTGCCTGCGTTTTGAAAAATAATTTTAAATTATTTTCTGGTTCCTTCGTCGTTATTTCTGCATTTGCACTCCCAGCTAATCTTACTTTTGAAAACTGTCAGGATATCTGCTTATGGTTACAATTTGCTGTTAGCCTAACCTAGCTTTATTTTAATTTATAAAAAGCCGTAATAAAGCGAAGTGAACTGCTGTCTGTCCAGAGGGCCGGTCTCTATTCATATATATATATATATATATATATATATATATATATATGGTGTGTTTATATTCGTACATTTCTTGTAGAGGTAGGATTTTAGAAATATTAAAACGTTTAAGAATTATCTGCTTTTTAAATTCGTGGCATTTTCTCTTGCTGAAGCTCTTTATTTTTACTTAACCTTATAGGACCGATACGGAACTTGAACGCATTAAAGCCATTTTTGATGAAAGGGGAATAAATAAAGTGGCAGCCACCCCACCTAGCCAACCCAGCGACCTGGATACAGAAGTCGCGGTATTTACTCACAGCTGGTCAAGCGAGTGCCAGTTTGTAGAGGAGCTAATGTAAGTGTTTTTAGATTATATAGTATGTTTTTACTTTTCTTGTGGAATCGTGAACAATAAGCTTGGGTAGGCCAGGTTAGGCTACGACAGGTTAGGATATATATATATATATATATATATATATATATATATATATACAGTACTGTGCAAAAGTCAGAGACCATTGTCGATCTGATAACTATTAGATAATATGTTGCATGAAAATTGGTTTTGATACTAAAATACATATTAACTAGAACCTTTGGTTCATATTAACGTATAACTAAGTTATTACTTAAGTGTATAAAGTTGTATAAGCTGGATGACCCTCTAGTCCGCATAAATTGGACTTGAGGGTTGATTCATTATAGTACTTATAACGCATGTGTTTAAAGATCTAGCGAACTATTACTGATGGATCTGCAGTAAATGCTCCTAAGCTAATGTTATATCAATATTTACAATTAAACGTATTGACATACTCACTTAAATTCTGCAAAACAAATTTATCCAAAACGTTTCTCATTATAATCCTAATTCATGCTGTTTTTTTTTCTTTCACAGGCTTAAGAAATGACAAAAAGTACAATTTCTGATGAGATTAGATATAAAATAATACATTTGCATGGTGAAAGACTGAGTCAAAGAAAAATAAGTGAATCTAGAGGCGTTTCCAAAACTGGTGTACAAAAAATCTTGGCTCGTCACAGATCAAATGGGACCCCAGCTGATCGCCCTAGATCAGGGAGGCCCTCTAAGCTTTCTCCATCTGATCTACAACATCTAAAGATTACTTCCCTTCGAGACAGACGCAAATCCAGCACTTCACTTGCAGCAGATCTCGAAAAAACAATAGGTGTCTCAGTTGATCCCTTTACTGTATGAAGGAAACTTAACTCAGTAGGTCTTAAAAGACGTTGCAGCAAAAAAGCCACTTTTAAGGAATGGAAATAAAGAGAAGAAAAGAAAATGTGCTTTGGAACACAAGTATTGGACATCTGAGACCTACTGAATTAAGCTTCCTTCGTACAGTAGAAGGATCAACTGAGACACCTATTGTTTTTTCGAGATCCGCTGCAAGTGAAGTGCTGGATTTGTGTCTGTCTCGAATGGAAGCAATCTTTAGATATTGTAGATCAGATGGAGAAAGCTTAGAGGGCCTCCCTGATCTAGGACGATCAGCTGGGGTCCCATTTGATCTGTGACGAGCCAAGATTTTTTGTACACCAGTTTTGGAAACGCATGTAGATTCACTTATTTTTCTTTCACTCAGTCTCTCACCATGCAAATGTATTATTTTATATCTAATCTCATCAGAAATTGTACTTTTTGTCATTTCTTAAGCCTGTGAAAGAAAAAAACAGCATGAATTAGGATTATAATGAGAAACGTTTTGGATAAATTTGTTTTGCAGAATTTAAGTGAATATGTCAATATTTTTAATTGTAAATATTGATATAACAATAGCTTAGGAGCATTTACTGCAGATCCATCAGTAATAGTTCGCTAGATCTTTAAACACATGCGTTATAAGTAATATAATGAATCAACCCTCAAGTCCAATTTATGCAGACTAGAGGGTCATCCAGTTTATACAACTTTATACACTTAAGTAATAACTTAGTTATATGTTAATATGAACCAGAGGTTCTAGTTAATATGTATTTTAGTATCAAAACCAATTTTCATACAACATATCTAATAGTTATCAGATCGACAGTCGTCTCTGACTTTTGCACAGTAGTGTATATATAGAGACATATATATACATGATACACACAGACCGTGCATGGAACAAGGAACTCTTCTGGGATAATTAAATCCACTATAGTCCGAATAAGTAATGGTAAATGACAAATACCATAGTTTTTCTTTTTCATGATGCTAGCCCGACGTGGGCAACGGGTCACTCACAAAGAGGTCCCATAAATATAGCTTCCCTCACCAGCTATCTGCAAAGCAGACAGGATCCAGCTTTGGGACATGGATCTAGGGTTTAAAGCAGCCTAGCCCTGCTACATTTAGAACTTCAATATAAGCAAAAGACTCGCTGCCTTCACGTCAGATTGAATACATCAAAGAAAAAGGGGTAACTATTATATTTTTAGCCAAAAACCAAAACTTAAACCTCAACTGGCAGAATTGAGCGTCCACTTTTCAAGGCACATGGTATTTCTCATTTACCATTACTTATTCGGACTATAGTGGATTTAATTATCCCAGAAGAGTTCCTTGTTCCATGCACGGTGTGTGTGTATCATAAAAAACTCAGGGGACCATTCTGAGTTCATTCCCATATATATATATATATATATATATATATATATATATATATATATATATATATACATTTTAACTGCAAACACGCAGTATAATTAATGTAAAGAACGACGCTTGTATAGGAGAATATTCCGCGCAAGATGAGGAGATAGAATGAAACAAATGAAAAAATGAGGTAACCACCCGGGAATCGAACCCGGGATCTTCCGATTGCCGGTCAGATATGATAACCATTGCACCATGGGCCTCACTCGATCAAATGCCGTAATTCTCTTACATACGCGCAGAAACCAATGCCCCAAGGGGGCACCTCCCGCATGCCGTACATTATATACATTTTAATTGCAAACACGCAGTATAATTAACGTAAAGAACGACGCTTGTATAGGAGAATATTCCGCGCATTTGATCGAGTGAGGCCCATGGTGTAATGGTTATCATATCTGACCGGCAATCGGAAGATCCCTGGTTCGATTCCTGGGTGGTTACCTCATTTTTTCATTTGTTTCGTTCTCTCCTCATCTTGCGCGGAATATTCTATACAAGCGTCGTTCTTTACGTTAATTATACTGCGTGTTTGCAGTTAAAATGTATATAATGTACGGCATGCGGGAGGTGCCCCCTTGGGGCATTGGTTTCTGTGCGTATGTAGGAGAATTACGGCATTTGATCGAGTGAGGCCCATGGTGTAATGGTTATCATATCTGACCGGCAATCGGAAGATCCCGGGTTCGATTCCCGGGTGGTTACCTCATTTTTTCATTTGTTTCGTTCTCTCTCCTCATCTTGCGGAATATTCTCCTATACAAGCGTCGTTCTTTACGTTATATATATATATATATATATATATATATATATATAATATAGTGTACACAAAACGATTTAACCGCATCTAATTTCGTCACATTTATTTAAATTATAGGGCCGAAACGGAGCTAGATCGCATTTAGCCACTTTTGACGAAAGGGTGATAAATGAAGTGGTAGCCACCCCGCTTAGCCAACCCAGCGATACAGAAGTCGTGGTATTGGCTCACATCCGGTCAAGCGAGTGCCAGTTTGTAGAGGTGATGTAAGTATTTTTGAGGATAAGAACAAAATGTAATATATTTTCATTTATTAAATAGTAGAAAACATGTACAAAAAGGGTCAGTGCCCGTCACATATTTCTTAATGGCTACAGCTACAAATGTATATACAGATTTACACAATATACATCTTACACATTACAGGGGGTACTAACATATGGGTACTTTTTTTTATCTGTCTGCATACATATTTATCATTCATATTTGTGTCGCATAAATCGAATAATTTTTAAAAATTCATAAATCCCTTCCCACGTGACATATGCATGAGAATCAAAATACAATACATTCCACATGTTTCAGTATAATATCCTTGGAAACAATATGGATTCCAAATAATCTCAGGCACGCCTAGCTGTGCTATAAAATTTACGATTGCCGAGTCATTCCACGGTGGAAATCCGAGTGAATCGAAATAGTACATTCTTTCCTTAGTTTTAAAATAGATTGCAAACCAATGAATACCCTCACCACCCGCAATGTCGGTGTTAACGATAATCCCGTACCAGTTTCTCGAACTAGCCAGCTTCAATATTTCATTCTTCGCAAAAACACCGCTAAATTTGGAACGAGCGAAGCGGTCATTTTTCATCCCTCTCTGAATTGTATTCGCATCAATTTTAAAAATCTGTGGTAACACTCCTGAAACGATCAACCTTTATTAGTGCCTGTGATTCTAGATACACGAATGCACTTATAGGCGCGTCTATAGGTTTGGCAAACTCCAACCTCACTGAGATGTTTCCGCTCTGTTGTGGACTTAAATGCGTATTTACACCAGCAGTTAAGTCTGGCGTAATGTCAAATGAGTAAATATTAAACTCTTCCACAAATTCTTTCAGCGTTATGCTAAAACCAAGTTCATCACACGCTCCTGTATTATGAGCAAAACTACTATATGCTCTCACGCAGAGTGGGAACACAGCATCTGTTGAGTAATCCATATTCATTACCCCACCCAGAGCAATGCCATTTACGTATAGAGTAATATTTTTAAGGCCGAAATTCTTGAATTTTAAGGCATTCTTTTTATATTTTCCATTCGTCGAGGCGTGGTCTTGCATTCCAATTAATATCCTTTTAGGTAGGACTCCAAGAGCAATGTTTTCTAGCTGTTTCGATGCCAGCCCTGCGGGGATAGTGTACAGTTTGATCTGTACCCTGTTAATTGGATATTTCACTGTGGCGTGTATCAAGTCTTTCTCAATTTCTACTTGCTTCGGGGAGCTTAATTTCACTCGGCGTATACCCAAATACGTTTCCATGATGTGTATCACAATGGGTTTCGCGCCTTCTTCTTGGTCAGTCCCCAGATTTATGCAGATCTCAGGGTTCGTGCGGGTAAGCTTCAATTTCATATCCACCCCGTTCATAAGCAACTTCTGCAATGTAAAGTCTGTATGCAGGCGTCCAAAACACTCGTATATCTTCTTTTTAGAATTTTTAAATTTGTCCTTTATACTACTCTCGTCTTTAGTATGGTAATACCCATCAGCGGTTAAAAAGGTGTCCTTCGCTTCTTTTGAAAAGTTGAGGACATTTTCCAGATAGGCTCGTAGGTGATAGTACCCCGTGCCTGCCGAGATGTTAGTCTGATTTAAATATGTCACGTTAGTAGTTTTTGAATTGTTCACTTTACTAAAATTGACACACCCTAAATTACTGGAAATCAGAGGTGAAGGAGATGAGGACACACAGGTAGGAGACTGCAGTGTCAGACCCAGGAAGACTCCTGACATCAACCCAGATGCCACCAAACTCTCGGAGCTTATTGACTGGAACTCTGGCGTGACTGACCCTCCTCTGACCTGCTCCCTCACCACTGCTGCAATCAAGGAGTTTCTGGATAGACCAATGGAAGTTCCTGCATGGCCCTCACACACACAGTCAGTAGAGAGGTGTGTAAGGATGAAACTGAAGCAGCACAACATGTTTACTCACAAGAGAGGAGGGAGGCGTACATCAGTGGCCAGGTGGCCAGTAGGGAGCTCATGTCCAGGAACAAGAGCAAGGTAGACATGGCATCCTTGGCAAAGTTCAAGAAACGTATCTATATTTCTAAGTTTTAATATTGAAATACAATCAAAATGTCTTTAATTATATGTAATATATGTAAAATGTAGTTATATACAATAAAAAATACTTGCAAAAATGGCTGATTTTTCGTAAATTTCAACTTCAAATATAAGTAGCTAGGATTGGTCAAATCTGGATTGTAAAGCCATATTTCGATTTAGCACATAAAAATGCATCATTTGGTCACTAGTAGTTTTTTGAATTGTTGACTTTACTAAAATTGACACACTCTAATGACCATGATACAGGATCACCTTCATGGCCACAAGATTCCAACTCCTCTCTCGCTCATGTCCACTTCTTTCATAAATAAATTTAATGGCATTAAATCTTCCTTCAATTCTCCTCTCTCCATATCCTTTTTACTCATTTCTACTTCCTTCTGATCTACATGCCCTACCATTTCTACATCTTTCCTAAACTCGCTCATCTTCTTTACAGGATTAAAGTGAATTCCTCCCAAACTCTGCAAATGGACTTCTTTCAACCCTTCCTCTCCTTTAACACGAAATCCAATGTACGTAACTGAACATTCAGGTATAAAATGCACCCAAATCTTAACTCTAAACATATCACTGACCATAAGTAAAACTTTTATGTCTGGCATTACTCTGACATCTTTCATGTGTTTCAATTCTTTCAAACTCCTACCACCCTTATTCAACTTGTACAATTTAGCATGCTTCAGCAGCTCATCCACCACTTTTTCTCTAAATTCTTGCAAACTCTCAGGCACTCCCTCAATCTGTTGCTCGTTCAAAACTATCTTCAAACTTTCAAACATAGACTGCGTTCCACCGGCCACTTCCTTAATTACTTCTAAACCTTCTGGCAGCTCATTCCTCAATTCAACCTCACACCATTCATCTCTAGTCCAATGATTCTGCTGTCGAGACATCGCATCAGCACATACATTACTCTTACCTTCAATATATCGCACTTCAAAAGTATATTCGCTCAAATCATCCATCGTACGTGCAAGCCTGCTGTCAATCATTTTCATACTAGTCAAATAAATCAACGGCCTATGATCAGTATACAATATAAATTTGCGCCGAAGTAAGAATGGTCTAAAGAATTTTGCTGCCCACCTCATCGCCGCCAATTCACGTTCTATCACTGAGTAGCTTCGCTCCGCTCTATTAAATGTAGTAGATGCATACGAGATAACTCTGTCTATACCCTCCTGCTTTTGAACCAAGCACGCACCCGCACCGACACTTGACGCATCCACGAATAACTCCAACATATCAGCATTCTCAGAATAGTCTGGAAACGTTAACATAATATCCTCATACATAGCCTTTTTTAACACCTCAAACGCATTCACACGCTCTTCTGTCCAAACTACTTTATCTTTCCTTTTACCTGCAGTTAACCGAGACAGAGGTTCTGCTATTTCGGAACAATGGGGTATAAATTTTCGTTGAAAATTTACTAACCCTAAAAACTCTCTCACCCCTCCCACATCAAGTGGTCTTCCAAAATTAATCACCTGCTGTACATACTCAGGCTTTTTACTCAGTCCTTTACTACTCACGATATGACCTAAAAAGGGCACTTCCTCACTCATCCACTTACATTTAACAGGCTTTATTTTCATACCAGCATCCAACAACCTTTGCAAAACCAGCTCTAGTAACTTTATATGCTCATCAACACTTCGCTCCATTATCAATACGTCATCAAGGTACACAATAACTTTCGTCCATGTAAAACCATCTAACACTCTTTGCATTTCCCTTTGAAAGGGAAGGCGCTGTTTTCAACCCAAATGAAACCGACTTGAACCGGTACTGCCCATGCTCAGTTATAAATGCAGTGAAATCCCGACTGCTCTCCTCCAATGGCATTTGATAATATCCACGCACGAGATCTAATGATGTAAAATATTTCATACCATGCATGCTAAAGACCAAATCTTGCAAATTAGGCATAGGAAATTTATCATCTTTCGTTACCGCATTCACTCTCCTATAATCAATACAATCTAACCGACCCATCCTTCTTTCGCACAGGCACCACAGGTGAACTCCATGCAGACTTACTAGGCTCAATTATATCAAGCATACATAATTCTTTACACTGGCGTTCTATCTCCAAACTAGTTTCCCGATCAAATCTTCTAGGACGTTGACATAATGGCGTATAACAACTCTATCTTATGCGAAGTCAAAGCAGCACGTCTTACATCACTATCACCCTTACTCAACACCACCTTGTTCTTCCATATTACTCGCTCCAACTTTTCACGCTCATCTTTACTCAATCCCTCCGGCAATAGCACCTCTTTCATCATTTCCTCTTTACGCCAGTCACTCGCCTCATTTTCACCAGACACTACATTATGCACCAAAGTCCCTATATGCACGTTAGTCTCATCATTCTCAACCACCACAACTTCATCCTCGTATACCATTGAACATGCAAATCCTAGTCTCATTCCCTCCTTTAGTTTTACTTCTTTCGAGGAATTACACTGAACTAATACTTTATTTTCCGCACTATCCCAGTCAATTAACCCAGGCCACAATTCAATTTTCACCTTTAACTCTGGATCTACAAATTCATCTAAAACCAAGACATTTTCTTCATTCCTTACACAGGACACGCATTTCCTCCTAGCCTTAACGACATCGCACGATACCCTAACTTTAACCAAATTCCAATTTTTCTTATCTAACACTACACTCTCTGCAACGTACACTGGTATCTTTGATACTACCCTAACGCATCTGTTCTGTTCATTATTGAAATACAACTCGTCTGTTTCCCCACTGGGGCCAGTACGTTTTATACATCTCTTCCTCGCATAAATTATTAAACCCTTACTAACAAAAAAGTTTTTACCCAGGACGATCTCATATGGAGAGTTATTTACCACATAAAAATCACACATACCGAAATCAATACCATGAATTACCACCTGCGCAGTCAACATACCCTTCCCAACCAACCGATCTCCTTCTCCAATACCTTTCAACCTAATGTGCACACTGTCATCAATCTCAAAGTTAGACATACGAGAAACAACATCCCTGCTAATGAGACAAAACTGCGCACCTGAATCCAACATCGCTTCAGTTTCCGTACAATTCAGTTCCACTGGTATCTTCCACAGTTTTCCACTCTTCAAACCTACGCATTCATTAGCCAAGTACACAATCGTATTTTCCACCATTCGCTCTCCTTCGTCTTTTTTTCCACGCTGCGGTAATGGACTACGTTGCTCACACTGAACATCCGCGGTCCATTCACTGGCATTTGGGTCAAGGTCAGAATTATTAACAATTCGTTCCCATTCTAACATTTCCGTGCGGGGAACGTCACACGACTCATCACCCACACGTTCATTATTCACTCGCTCCGGTCGTGTTCCCTCCAGACCGGAGCTTCCTAATTTAAATTTTCTGCTTGTGCTCCACTCACATTATTCGCTCCCATCTGTCCAGGCTCACCAATAGTCTCTCTACCCTTACCAATCTGATTTCTTTGTCTTATCTGAGCAATCACCGGACAACTAATCGCACGATGCCCTGGATCATTACACCCATAACATAAGACCACTCTTTCAGCTCCACTCTCATCCCTAGCACTCGTTACGTCACGCTTTTTATCACACATACTAGCTCTGTATCTCTGGTTACCACAAAACAAACACAAACCTTTCATTTTCCAGCAGTCTTTCATAACATGTCCATTTTTCTTACAATACTTGCACTGAAAATCTCTCTTAGCGTGCACATTCTTAGCAGCAGATGGTTGGCCTTGGTAAGCCACCTGCGGTTGTCCGAACTGGTAACCCCCTTGTTGGAGTCTATCCTGTTGCAATGCATTGCTATATGAGCGTGAAGCGCCAGCTTGTTCTTCCTATGCAAACGCCCATACCTGTAACGGGAGTACCTCTTCATGCTTCCTGTACATCATATCCCCTATAGCATCATCATCTAATGTCCATGAAACTATATCTCTCCAGCTTAGCTTTTTACCTTCTACATCTCGACCCATTTGCGCTCTAAATCTCCTTGCCGTCTCTGGAGGGATCGTACTCATAAATTGTTCTTTCAAGGCCTGTTTATCTTTCGCCCCCTCAGGCACTCCTACTTCATACAGTGTTTGGAGCCAGAGCGCATATTCACCCAGCTTCTCATTCTCTCTCATATTTGCTGTCCAAAATTCACGTTGAGTTACAACTTTACTATCCTGTCGTTCTTCACTACACCAACTTTTAATTCTAGACACAACTGTTTCATACTTAACACCCGGCTTATACACACTAAAATACACACGTCTAGCATGCCCATCCAAGAAATTTCTAAGTTCCACTGCCCATCTATTCTTATTAACTTCAAACTGCTCACTTGCATACCTCTCAAAGTCTTCCAGAAAGTTTTCTACCTTTTGCACACGATCCAAACCATAAGGCCAAGGCTTCGAAGCCTTAATACGCTCACGTCCATACTTAGTTTTCTTCATTAATAGTTTCTCACTTTCAATTAATATGCACCATCCACCCTGCATCCGCTGCACAAACACCCTTACTCTCATGGCATAAAAGTCTTCCAAATACACGTTCGTTCCGGGCAATGAAGTCTCCTCATTCAAAAAATCTTAACTAGAACTTCCATCCATTGTTTACTTTCTACGCTTAACACCTTTATCACTTCTTCCAAACTTACTTTCACAATCACGCTTGACCTTATTTCTCAGTTTCCTCTTCCTTTTACTCTGCACCTCTTTCCATTCACCACGACTTTCGCAATCATACTCAGATTTATCGCTTTCAGAGTAATGAGCAACCCTCTTCTCCAGACGCCTTGGTAAGTGCATACGTCCCGCGTCAACCAATTTCTTACTTACATACCCTTCCTCCATTTTCACATCCTTACCTTCAGTTCCTTCCTCATTCAGCAATTCTTGTACAGAACTCTCTATTGCAGTCATTGCACCATCAAACTCATTCAAACCCTCACTTGCCTTCAATCTAACCGACTGCCGCCCCTTCTCATCCGCAGCCATGTCTCCTAATGCTCCTTCTCCATCCATCCTAAACGATATGATTAAAGCAAGCTTTTAAAACTAAAACAAAATCAAATTATAAAAAATTAAACCAAAAGTACATACAATAAAACCAAAACCGAACAGTATAACAAATTGAATACATGGAAAAAAAAATCTTAGCTGGGGATACCAACTGTTACCATGACCAGGATTCCACAAACAAATATATATATATATATATATATATATATATGTGTCCCCCCTTTATAGCGCAAGGCCGTCCCAGCCAGGAACAGTAAAACATTAAATTACATAACTATATATTAATAAATACAAGGAAAATCAGGCTGCCTACACAAGTTATTATTACCCTAACTTAAACTAAACTTAAACTTAATCCAAACTTAACCTGAAGTTAACGTAAGCTTAACCTAAACTTAAACCTACAATATTAAATATTTAAATAACTGGCACTTGTACAAATAGGGGTTTATTTAGAGAGCTTGCGAGAAGTTGCGAGGTCTGGCTCCCAACTCCGTCTCCTCTTTTGCAGAGGACAATTCTTAAATTACTGGTTACAGTATGCTGTCTCTGTCCAACCAAATCTAGTACAAAAATTCCTTTACAGGGAAACCTTCGATGATACTTGTTTCCTTATTTTAAAATTTACACCCTTTACTCACCAAAATTTCCACAGTTCAAGACCAGCTGTCCGCTTTCAAGCAACCAAAATTCAAAAGTCCAAGCACGCACGAGATTCAACCACGTCTCACATACCATACAACCAACCACCCAACGGATCATCCAAAAATCACTACATGCACCCTGTTGCAATATGAATATAAGAATATATATAAGAATTATTCATTGTTAATTTTTACATATATACTCGTATATATAATCCTGATATCTAATTATCTACCTATTATATCAATAATTATGTAACTAATAATTATGGATATATCTTTATATCTACAGGAGAAATACTACCTATAGTAGAAAACGAAACTAAACCTATATTGCTGAAACATGTTCCGAAGAGACAAAAAAGAAAACGTAGCAAACTCGAGAGAAAAATCAGAACATTATTTACACCACGGAAACAAACCGTAGAATATATCCACGTATGCAAAACTGAAGCAAGGAGAACGGAGCTAGGAAAAAAACTATGCGAAATAGAAATTAATCTAAAACACTCATTCTGACATAAAACAAACGAGGAGGTAACAAGGTAGAAGAAATCATAAACTGAAAAATGAAATATAAAGAAAATATTGGTCCGTTAAAAGATGGGATTACCAAGCACAAAAATATCCCAGAAGAGATGAGTGAGTTGCTTAAAGAGCAATTGAACTCCGCGTTCAGCACCCCTAAGCCTGAGATAAAATATAAAAAATGTGGATGAATTCTTTGACAGATACGAACCACTGAGAAACAAGTACAAACACGAATCTATAAATGAATTTTAATGGATTCTGACTTCTTGGAAAGGGACATAATTAAGGCGCTCTCACAAACTCGAGAAAATTTAGCACCAGTGTCAGACATATGGAGTGCCATGTTTCTGAAGAAATGCAAAGAGAGTACAGTATTGCCAAGTCACTATACTTGCTATGGAGAAAATCACTCGACACAGGATAAGTTTCACTCCCATTAAAAAGTGCAACATTGTCCCCTTATTCAAAGGAGGTAACAGAGCAATATGTAAGAACTATCGGCTGGTACGGATCTCCGTACTTATAAAATGCTTTGAACGAGTAATGAAAGGCAAAACTGCTTACTACTTACACTAAAAGAATTTATTCAACCTGAACTACCAAGAGAAAGGACTAGAAAAGCTGTGTCGAACTCAAAATAAATATATAATATATACGATTTTGCGAAAGCTTTAGAGAATTGTGATCTCGGGATTATAGCAAACAAACTTCACAAAAGAGGAATTACTAGAAATCGGGATGATGGATATTTAATTTTAAGACCCAAAGATCGCAAAGAGCATTAGTAAATGGAGTTTAATCTGAAGTCTCAGGTCGTCAGCTCTGTCCCACAAGGTATAATATCAGCCCCATTGTTGTTTATAACAGTGATTCCACACATTAATGCAGATACTAAATACACGATCGTATCATGCTTCACAGACGACACAAGGATTTGGAAGGAAATAGTAAGTAGAGGAAACGAAAACTGAAGACTACTGGTCACGACTACAATTCCTGAAACTCTACAGCTTAAAAGAAGATGCGAGCAATACACAATTATATATATATTTATATATATATTTATATATACATCCTGAGGATGTCATTAGACGAAAGCGCTTGAGCACCATTTTGTGTTTCCTTTCCTTCGTGGTTTTATTCATCATAAATATTTTTCACGTGTTACTTTCGTGAAATAATTTTCATATATATATATATATATATATATATATATATAAGCAAACAACCACAGGGAAAAGGAAACACAAAGTCCGAGCGCTTTCGTGATATATTCACATTTTTTTTTCTGTTCCTCCTTGATAATGTGAATATATCACGAAAGCGCTCGGACTTTGTGTTTCCTTTTCCCTGTGGTTGTTTGCTTATTAATAAGGTCACGTGTTATTTTGTGATTTTAGTGCTATATATATATATATATATTAGTGATGTAGGTCACATCCGCATCCGCATAACATCCGCATATTTTCTCGCATCCGCATCCGCACCCGCATCCGCACTTTGGACTGCGGATGTCGTGCGGATGTGGACCGTTGAGATAAAACGTCATTAATAAGCGGAAATTATCAAATTCTACTATATTAATAGAACTAGTTCATTGTGCGCAAAAGTGATGCAAGCGACAAGACGAAGGCTGTTCTTGTATGAAGTTACTCTCTTGCAACCTACTTAGATCCACGTTACAAAGCTAAGTTATTTTCACCTAGTACATTAGAACGAGTTAAATCATCACTTGGCAAAGCAGTTGAAGAGCTTCAATCTCTTGAATCTGTCGCTTCGCCACCCACCAAAAGAATAAAAGTTTCAGTGACAGAACCAACACCTTCAACAAGCAAATCTATCACAGAATCTGTCTCTCAGTTTCTTGAGTCAAGCAGCAATGACGAGACCTACGCGATGTCAAAAAATGTAGTAAAAATGATCGAGAGCTATCACCAAGAAAAACGCCTGGCTGCATGTGACAATCCTATTAGTTGGTGGAAAAATACGCAGAATATCTATCCATACTTGAGTAAACTTGCAAGGAAACATTTAGCCTGTCCTCCAACAAACGTACCAAGCGAGAGATTATTTAGCAGTGCTGGATTAATATATGATGAAAAGAGAAACAGACTGGCAGCAGAAAAGGCAGAAAAATTATGTTCCTTAAGCATAACCTTCCTATAATTAAGTTTGAACATTAAACGATGAACATCTTAGTTTACTTTATTTTAATTACTCATTTATAAATATGCCTAATAAAACTTTAAACTTAATATAAATAGTTATCAAGCTAATTAAAGATCTCTTTCTATAAGGGTGGAGGTTGGGGAAAGAGGTCGGTGGGGTGCATTTGAGTTGGGTTCACGTCCCGCATCCTGGTAACACAATTATGGTTTCTAATTGTGGCTGAAACTCAACAAAATATAACGAATTTATTTGCAGACGAATTCACTAATTGATTTCTATATTAGTTAAATGCTTGATATTATTTTATATGTTCAGAGAAAAGTACAGCAATTATTGTACAATTAATCAATTATACTACATTATAGCTACAGCTCTCTCTATATAATAACTTATTATATACGTTAAACACAACAAATCTCGAATATATCCTAAAAAATAACGAAAATGTAGACATCCGCATCCGCATCCGCGGATGTTGAAATCAAACATCCTCATCCGCATCCGCATCCGCAGATGTGAAAAAAATGACATCCGCTACATCACTAATATATATATATATATATATATATATATATATATATATATATATATATATATATATATATGTGTAGCGGATCGGCAAGAAATAGACCAACAAATAGACAGATCCTTTACTTCCACGCTATCATCAAAGAACTTGAAAAAAACACGTGGGCAAGAGTCAAACAATGGAGCGTCTATTTTTCCCCAATGGGAGCGAACGAAAACCGTTAACGACTAAAAGACGCGTGGACAAAGCGTCTTAAGAATGAAGTCTACGTCACAGGCCTACGGTATAAAAGGAGCTTCCACTTTATACTCACTCTCACTCACTCGTACGCACGTCATCACGTGAGCAGCGCATCCACCAGCCGTTTTCCGGCCCCCTGGCCGAGGGGCCACGGCCGCTACTTTCTTCAGGGCCTACAATTTGTCTTCACGTAAGATCTACAGACCACCTGCAGAAGCAATCTTTCGAGGCCCAACCGGAATCACTTCGGGCCTGCGGTTTGCCGGGTCGGCCTTCAAGTTTCTCCACATTCCTCGAGATATATTCCTGCAAGATCATAAGGCCAGCCTGCATCTCGAGAAGTAACATCACCTCAGGCTTCCGAACGAAGCCTACATCCATCATCTCAAGAGGCTTAACGAACAACGACAACTAGAATCTGCGTAATAGGTTTGTCTTCAACCCGCCTTCAACAAAGGTTACGTCACCATAAGATAAGTACCCCCTTTCCTAAGTACTCTTGTGAAGCCTACATTAGCCTACCGCCGAACGGTAGGCTATACCCCCAAATTGTGTATTTACGCGTTCCAACTGACTCTCGTGAAAGAACGCAGTAGGCCTATCATCCAATTCAAGTGTCATTTCAATACCGTTATTTCCGCGTATCATCCGTCATTATGTTCAAGTCATTTATATTTATATGTTAAATAAATATTCTCTTGACGTAATCATTTAACATCACATGATGTTCTTATATATAAATGATACTGTGCAAGCATTTCAATCCATTATTATTAGGCCACATCAATTATTCTATGTGCATCCATGCAATCATTTAGCCTACTTAATCAGTGTCATGTTTTCCATTCAATGTACCAAAC
This sequence comes from Bathynomus jamesi, assembly GCA_023014485.1. Lineage (NCBI taxonomy): Eukaryota > Metazoa > Arthropoda > Malacostraca > Isopoda > Cirolanidae > Bathynomus > Bathynomus jamesi. The sequence continues at coordinate 730,915 of JAJOZX010001237.1, read as the reverse complement.
GCACGTGCATTCTTTATATCATTAACTAGGCCTATTCAATGTTACATGTCGCATGCCATTTACATACCATCGATGAGTATTACATTATTTATTACGTGTCAATTAAGCTATTAACATTTCATCTTATTAGCTAAGCCTACGCCATAAGCATAACGTAAAACTACCAATTAATTACTGTCAATTCTTTGTTATATCACAGTGAATAAAATAACGGATTTATTTTCATAATAAACTACAAAAGTAAGGTGTCTTTCATAACCTTAATATTAATTTGCTTTGGGCGTAAACCAAAGCTGGTGACCTCGCTGCCATTTCGGTTACTTCCAATAGTATGGTGGACCTAATCTAATAACCATTCATTCCAATCGGTGATACTGTATTACATCATAAATTATTAACCCAGCCTATCATTATAAATTAGTCAGTCATTGCCTTAATCAATCGTTGCATACAATTAAATCATTATCACCTTAAACGGCTAAAACTAGGTCCACTATATATATATATATATGGGAAATACTCGAGGAATATGTCCCAAACTTTAGAAATATAGTGAAAACACACTGGAATGAGAATGAGAGAAGAGGTGGATTGCGTACTGTTCCAGGTACGGTGGGACAGGGGACTGTGAAAACGAGTATGGGAAATACCCTCAAATTACGAGGGCCAAAACTCTTTAACGTGCTGCCGAAAGAACTGAGGAACTTCCAGTACACCAACTTGAATAATTTCAAGAAACAACTGTAGTTTCTTGTCCAAAGTCCCTGACTGGCCATACGTAGCTGGCTACGAGAGTAGGAAGATAGAAGAAAGCAACTCTCTCATCCATCAACCCCCCCAAATGGGGCGTGATGCTACAGAGAGGTTGACCGCCGGTCGATCGTGAACCGTCGTTCGAAGTCATCTAAAATAACCTACAGTAATATATCTATTATATCTATCTATCTAACCTCTCCCTTTCTTTGCGCAACTGTTGTGTTATTACAGTGTTCGTTAAATTTTGTATTCATTAAACTCCTTTTCTGAAAGGATTAAAGGAGCGATGAAAAGAAAAGCAAAACAAAGAATACTTGAAATAATGATTTTCGCTTTTTAACAACCTCCAGACTTCTTTACTTTTAAATAGCAAAAGCCGGCATGTATGAATATTTGTAAACAAATCATTAATTATTTTAGGATTATTTGTTGCAAAGAATAATATCCCTTAGAAACAATTAAAACACACACACACACACACACACACACACACACACACACACACACACACACACACACAGTCCGCATAGGTAGGTACCTACTTTTTAAAATCCATATCTCTAAATCTAATTAACCAAACCTAACCTTAGTGGCATTGAACCAAGAAGTGTTTCGGACGCAATTGAGAAAGCAAAGGGTGGTCCTCAGCGTAGGCCTGTTCAAAAATCAACTTTTTCTTATTTTCATAGGTTTCTGTACATTTTCCCATGCTTTTTGACCTGAAAAAGCCGAAAATCACAACTATTTTGACCTAGGATGTTGGAAGCATTGCCGCATGGAGCTTTAAATTTTCTGCCTTGAAATCGGCCAAAGCGCCAATTCCGGGGTCCCTTGAATTATGTTTTGCACTTTAACTTTTGATCTAAACAAGATAGAGCAAAAAAAAAAAAGAGCATAAAATTAGTATAAATAATAATAATAATAATAATAATAATAATAATAATAAATAAATTAATAATTTAATAATAATAATAATAATAATAATTATCTATCATTTTTCAGGAAACAACAGAAACTCAATCAGAATCTAGAAGACCATCTACAAGTTACAACTTCACAATGGCATTAAGCAAGGAGCTGAGGGAGCTCCGTGGGCGCACAGTTGATATCTCAGAACCTCCACGTACTGTCCACAGGCAGGTGTCAACTGGGCCATCTACCAGATCTCTCACTGAAACTTTCCTGGTTGGATACCCTTCAGCTTTTATCAGTGGTTCCCAGCTTCCCACCAACAGACAGGCGTTCCAGTATTTCCTTAATCTTCAGAATTTACCGGAAAATGCAGGGAGGCCCATGGTTCAAGACCTTGCATATGAAACAGTTGAATCTATCATCCCATTCTGGCAGATGGCTAGGATCAAGATAATGACCAAGTACAACGCAATGAAGCTCTTCATGAACCTACATGAGAAACATCGTGCTCTGGTGAAAAGCAAAGGAAGAGCAAGTAACCCTGGAGGAAAAAGAGCAGCATTTGTGCTGGAATTAGACAGCCTGTTCGATATAGGAGCTCCAGATGCAATCCAGGAAATACAGAACAACAGACTGTTATCCAGAGAGAAGAAAGATGAGGATATCAGGTTCTACGAAGACCAAAAGACTGAGGAAAGGTCATATGTCTGGTCATGACAAGATTTTGGAGACAAGATCCCTGCAGCAAGCAGCGAGGAATGAAAGACTGCAGCATAGACAAGAACAAGGTAAAACTAATTACTTTGAACGTTACAAAAAGTTTTAAGTTTTACTTCATTGCGATATTTAGCATGTACTTAACAATTACTGTCTTAACATGTTGTACTATTTTACAGCTGCAGCAGAACAAGAGGCAGTTGTTCATGTGGATGACATTACCTGGGGTGACTCAAAACTGACAACGACGCTAACACAGAGGACATGGATTACCATCAGCCTCGTCCTGGATGTTCTCACCATCAAGACACTGTGACTAGTGTGACTTTGACGTTTCCAAGGAAGGTCATGAAATGTGATGTCATCTGCAATACAGCTGATCGTCTTGGTTTATCAGACAATCAAGTTACTGCCATGGTTTCTGCCACCTTGAAAGCTGGAGGGGCTGATCTGGATAACTTCGTCATCTCAACCTCAACAACACGTCGCAACAGAATGCTGTCCAGGTATAATATCAGCCAGAGTCACATGTCCAAGTTTTGTGAAAACCCCCCACAGTACGCTGCCTTACACTGGGATGGAAAGTTGCTCAAAGATGTCTTGGGCAGTGAACCTGGAAGTACCTCAGAGACTTTAGCTGTGCTAGTGTCTGGTCCACCTTCATACACTGAAGGAAAGTTATTGGGAGTACCTGTCATCGACAATTCTTCTGGCACAGCTCAGGCTGAGGCTTCAATGGATTTACTGGAGACATGGGAACTTACGGATAAGGTTACTGCCCTTGTTTTTGACACTACATCCAGCAACAGTGGAGTTCACAGAGGAGCTGCCAAACTGCTAGAGAAAATGCTGAACAAAAAGGTGTTTTATCTGACCTGTCGACATCACATCCTGGAAATCCTAGTAGGAGCAGTTTGGGAGAAGCTGTTTGGGAAGGTGAAGGGGCCAGATAATCCCTGGTTTGAGCATCTGAAGGATGTTTGGACGGACTTGTCCAAGGAAAACCCAAAGATGCTGGCTATCAACAGCAAATGGCTGAAGGAAAAGAAGAACAGTGAAGAAATACTCCAAGACATTCTAACAGCAGAAAGGCTTCCAAGAGCTGACTACAGGGAAATGGCTGAACTGACAGTCATTGTTCTTGGAGGAACGCCTCCTCGAGGTATTCACTGGAGTCGACCAGGCGCCATTCATCAGGCCAGATGGATGGCCAGAAACCTGTACTCCATGAAAATGCTGATGTTTGCAGATCAACTTGAGTACGACGAAGACACTGTATCAAAGCTGGAAAGACTCAACACCTTCCTTGCGCTGTTCTACACTCCTGTATGGATGATGTCAATGTCTGCTGCAGATGCTCCCGTGAATGATCTAAGTCTAATCCAGGACATGTTGAAGTACAAGAAAACTGACCCAGAGCTTGCTGATGCAGTACTTAATAAGATGGAAAACCACAAATGGTACCTGACGCAGGAAGTCGTGCCATTTGCCCTGTTCAGCAGTAGATTGAGTGACACATTGAAGCACGACATTGCTGCCCAGTTACATGCCACTGAGAAGCCAGACAGCTTCAGAACAGGAAAGCCTCTATTCCAGAGAGTCACAGCTAAGACCACCCTGGTTGATCTCATTGGCCCAGAATCACATTTCCTGCTGGACACACTGAACATTGGATCCGAGTGGCTTCTGGAACCTGTCACGTCTTGGCCACAGAATGAGGACTACAGAAAAGCGTTGGACTATGTTAAGAATCTGAAAGCGGTGAATGACATTGCTGAACGTGGTGTCAAGATGATGAGCGACTTTGCAAATGTCATAACAACAGATGCCAAGCAAAGGGACTATCTCCTTCAAGCTGTGGAGTTCAACAGACGCCGCTTTGACAGCTTCAAGAAACAAACTCTCAACAACTGACTGTGTAAATGTCATTATGAAATTAATCATCATGTAATGCTTTCACTTCTTGATCGATTAGACTTGTGACAAAATGTTAATCTCAAATTTGTGTCATGAATAAGGCGCCTTGTCTGCCTTGAGTGTGAGAAAACGAATTTTGTGATATTTCTGAAATCTTTGTATGTACCAATGTGCCATTTCTTGTTCCAAGACTATCATAATTGTATAAGTTAGAAAGAGGATTAAAAACACTTTAATTTGGTGCCTATTTTGTTGCTCTATCTTGTTTAGATAAAAAGTTATAGTTCAAAACATGATTCAAGGGACCCCGGAACTGGTGCTTTTGGCCGATTTCAAGGCAGAAAACTTAAAGCTCCATGCGGCAATGCTTCCCAACAACCTAGGTCAAAATGGTTGTGATTTCGGCCTTTTCAGGTGAAAAAGCATGGGAAAAAGTACAGAAACCTATGAAAATAAGAAAAAGTTGATTTTTGAACAGGGCTAGACTGGTCCTGTTAACTCGTTAAACAGTGAGGGTACTCGCTAATTTAATCTAGTCTAACTTAACCTAAACAAACCTTAACTACTCCAGCCTAGCGTAATCTAACCTAATCAGGACTAACATACCTTTATTCCGACAATAAAAATGTTTATATATTTTTTTTTATATATAAATTTTGTTAATGTCTACAGGTGCCAAAAGTGTTACCTCACAAAAAAAATTTACCCCATCACGTTTGTGAATTATCACACACTCGACCTCACTTACGCCCAGCTGTCTACGCACTTGACTTTCCTCACAAGAGGCGGCATTCCATAAATTAAAAATAAGCAAAAGTCACTATTGATGTCTTTTATTTATCCACTTACGAACTCACCTTCGGTGTTTTTACTTTTTAGTTTTTTTTTAAATTGACTCACAAAACTTCAACAATAACATCAACAGCTGCAGGAATAACCCCTCTTGAGGTTACCTCAAAATACACAGCCAGAAAAAAATGGATGCCACAGAATACAGTCAACTCCGGCGACCCGCGTCTTCACCGTCCGCGTTTTCGCTTATCCACGGTTGCCATTTAGTAACCCTTTTCACCCTCTTCGACCCTTTTCTTCGCTTACCCGCGGTTGAAATCGGAAAAAAATGATCAAAATTGAAGAAAAATAGCCAAATTTAAAAACACTAAAAGTGGAGGATTAGGGCGAGGGTTAGGTCAACAAAAGGGAGGGGGATGGATTTGAAGACCTTGCCACAGAGGAAGTTGAGGAGCTGCTTCAGTTCACCAGGAGGAACTGACAACAGAATAACTGGTGGAATTAACAAATTCTAGTGAGAGTGAGGAGGAGGAAGATGAACAGCCAAAGAATCCACAAGTGACTGCCAAATTCATTGCTGAACTGCTAAAAATGGGAGAAGACTCGAAACAGAAGGCTATCCAGATTGATACAATATGGAAATGCGCATTGCCTTTGGTAGAGGTATAGACAATCAATGTCTCCTTATACAGAGCTTTATAAAAGCCTTAAGAGTATAGAAAAGCAGTCACGAATAACTTCTTTCTTTAAGCCAGCTTCCACCTCTTCAACTCCATCAGCCTCTACAACCTCTTCCACTCCCAACTAATCCCCACTCTCTTCACCTAAAAGCCCAACACCATAAGCTGGACAGTCATTTAATTAATGGTAAGTGTTATTCATTAACCTATTTTTCTTATGGATGTAATATATTTTATTTATTTATAAAATTTTAACTAATTTTTGGGGGCTGGTAGGTATCCCATTGAATCCCATTATACGTACAGGGTGTACATAAAGTCAGGATCTATTTTTGTGAAGCACTTGGAAATTATATGGAATTCAATCATAAAATGATAAAGTGGTAACATTTATTAAATAATTAAGAGTAGGATTCGACGTGACGCCCATCAGTATCCCTGCACAGCTCAAATCGTTCCGCAGCATTTCTAAACACATTCTGGAGCATTTGCGGGGTTATGTTATCTGCAGCAGTTCGTATACGTGTACGTAAGTTTTCAAGACTCGTAATCTTCGTCTGATAGACGTGCGACTCGATAAAGCCCCATGCAAAGAAATCTAAAGGGGTTAAATCTGGTCATCTCGCTGGCCAAGGTCTGTTGCTTCCGCGTCCGATCCAGCGATTTGGAAAACGTCCATTTAGATAATCCTGAACAATTTTGGCATAGTGACAAGGAGCACCATCATGTTGATAGACGACGGTACTAACAATCCTATCCCAATCAGCTGAGGTTCAAGGAATTGCTGCAACATGTCCAGATAAATAAGCCCCGTAACTGTAGCTTCAGCAAAGAAAAAAAGGACCATAAACCTTAGATTTTGTTAAACCCATCCAGACATTAACTTTAGGCGAGTCTCTTTCCCAATTTTGGACGAAATCATTCGGTCTTTCATCTGCCCAAATTCGACAGTTATGGCGATTTACTTTTCCACACGTATGGAAAGTGGCTTCATCACTAAAGAGAATGTTGTCCATTAAATTATCACTCCAGATTTGTTCTACGAGATCAGCACACACAGCACTTCGTCGAGGGAAATCTTCCTCATGTAAATCATGTAAAACCTGCAAATGATAGCTTTTCTCTGCAAATTAACTTTCAGAATTTTGTGCACAGATGACGTCGGGAGGCCGAGTCTGTGTGATGCAGCACGAACGGACGTACGTGGCTCCTCAGTGATAATTCCGCGTACTGCATTCACGTTAAGATCTGACATACACGGTCGTCCTGATCTTGCTTCATCATTTACAGATGCCGTTCGTTTAAATTTGTTCACCAATTTTCGTATTGTCTTGTCTATTGGCCCCGGCTTATGAAATCTCCTTCTAAACTTCTCTCTGATGTCATTGTATTTCTTTCCCTCGATTCGCCAAATTACTATTGCCACACGCTCTTCTTTATTATTCTAAGGGCTTCTGAAAAGAAAAATAGAAAAAAATAATTATTTCACAAAAATAGATCCTGACTTTATGTACACCCTGTATAATCTGTTCACCATCCGCGAATTAACCGCCCGAGAGTTAACAAGAACGTAACCCTCGCGGACGGCCGGAGTTGATTGTATTAACATGGTGATTTACTGTATGTAAATGAATTAAGGCACAAAATCAAATTTCATAAAGTCAACATTAGTTCAATTTGACTTTATGCAACTTCATATATTTAAGATTCAAATGAATATGAAAAGTTAGTTTAATATTTTAACTAACTGTGACTAACCAAAGATGTACAGTACACTTCAGATTTGAAATCACTAACCTAACTTCACCAGACCAAACTTAACCTAGCGTAACCTAACCAGACGTAATGTAGTCTAACCTAATCAAATCGAATCAAACCTAATTTAAACTACTTCAACACGAATTAAATAGACCTGCATTAGGTCAAATTATTCGACCTTAAGAATGTTCTCAAATTTTGCTTTCAATTTTATGCAGGTCAATGTTCCACATATCGAATTTGTTCCACTTCCATGAAAACAATCAGTGGTGACCATTTCAGTTACATGTAAAAGAATGGCACCACTTAGTTGTTCCCTGTAAACGCGGCTTTACATATCTTGTCTTGATGGTAAAAATATTGCTAAATTCTTTTTACGTAAATTTATTAATGAATTTCCAGGTTTCGAAAGTGTTGCTTCACGAAAAAAAAAAAAAAAAAAGGGTACATTTATATATCTATGAATTTTCACATATTCAACTTCATTTATATTCGTTTGAATTTACACACACACACACACACACACACGTGTTCACATCTCTGCATAAGCGAGGTACCGACTTTTTTAAATATATGTATCTAAAACACTAATTAACCAAATTTAATTTAACCTAACCTAACCGTCGTATCCAACCGAAAAGGGCGTGATAAGGGTTTGGGATACAATTGAGGTCTAGAAGGGTGATCTCTAAGTCATTAGATAGTGAGGTACTCGCTAATCTACCTAACTTCACCAAACCAAATTTTAACTAACCTAATCAGGGCCAACATATATTTTTTTCTGACATTAAAAATGTTTGCAGATTAATTTAGTTTGTAGATTAATTTTTAATGTTCCGAGGTACCAGAAGCGTTAGTTCACAGAAAAAATTTACCTCACCACATCTGTGAATTATCAGACACCCGACATCACTTATACACAGTTTCCTACGCGCGCGCGCACACACGCGCACACGCATGCACGCACACACACACACATACAAAAACGATTTAAATTAAGATTTCTAATTAAATTTGAAACGCGGAGTCTATTAATTGTTTTTCAAATTCTAAACTTCGGTGTTTGCATTTTCAACATTTTTTGGGAATTATTTCTTGATGAAAATGAAAAAAATATATATAATTAAATTCAATTAAAAATAAATGTGTTTATGACATTTACCCATTTTTCAAACTAATTAATGTTGCTGCCATTAAATGCCATTAAAGAAGAAATACATTATATATCAGGGGCTACTTCTAAGGCAATTTTAGTGGATGGGTTAAAACATTTTTTTTTTTTTGTATTTGTATTTGATCACAAATAACACAAATGGAATCAAATGTATATGTTGATGTATATATACTCATATGCTCATAAGGTGGGTGGGAAATTGCCCACATACAGAAAGATTTCACCCACCTGCTAAAATAAAATAAGAGCATACATATGAGCATATATCAACATATACATTTTATTTGATGTGTGTTATTTGTGATCAAATACAAATACCAAAAAAAAAACTATTTTAACCCACCCATTAAAACTGTCTTAGAAGTAGCCTCTTATATATAATATATATAAACGTGTGTGTGTGTGACTTCGTTTTTTGATTAATTGAAATTTATTTCCATATTTAAAAGAAAATGGAAACAATCTCAATCTTTCCAACTGTCTCCCAATGTGTCGAGCTCTCTTCTGCATATGGACGTACTTCAAGGCACACGCAATCTCTCTCTCTCTCGTTGCCATTGGTACCTCCTCGGTATGGGCCGCAAGGCCTTTTGAGCTCTCTCTCTCTCTCTCTCTCTCTCTCTCTCTCTCTCTCTCTCTCTCTCTCTCCTCTCTCTCTCTCTCTCCTCTCTCTCTCTCTCTCTCTCTCTATCTCTCTCTCTCTCTCTCTCTCTCTCTCTCTCTCTCTCTCTCTCTCTCTCTCTCTCTCTCTCTCTCTCTCTCTCTCTCTCTCTCTCTCTCTCTCTCTCTCTCTCTCTCTCTCTCTCTCTCTCTCTCTCTCTCTCTCTCTCTCTCTCTCTCTCTCTCTCTCTCTCTCTCTCTCTCTCTCTCTCTCTCTCTCTCTCTCTCTCTCTCTCTCTCTCTCTCTCTCTCTCTCTCTCTCTCTCTCCTCTCTCTCTCTCTCTCTCTCTCTCTCATGTGTTTAGGAGTTTCCAGAATCATTTCTGTTCGGCGCCATCTGTAGATGAAACCTTGGTGATAAAAACCTCCATCAAAGGAAAAGGTAACCCGGAGAAATGAGTTACCTTCGGATCTCTTTCATTAAAATGGCACAATTTCGTCGTGAGGAACGCTTTTGAATCCCTTAAATTGATATCCATTTGGCGAAACTTTCAATCATCTTCTGAAGAGACGTCGCCATTCATCGTAACTAGTTCTTATTTGTTCACTTCTTTATTTAACAAAATGTTTACCTGCCTGGATAACCTAGTGGTTAAGATGCTGGGCTGCTAAGATGGAGGTTGTGTGATCGAGTTCTGGTGAGTAGTTTGTGATTTCAGTCTTTCTTAGCAGGTCGTGGTTCGTTTCCAAACTAACCAGTTACCGACAGAATTTTTGTAGGGTTAAATTATGAATGCGTGTATTTAAAACGTTACCAATTCGGCCCTTTCGGCGGTAAAGGGTTAAGCCGTAGGTTCAAGGTGAGGCGACAAGCCTGACCTTCGTTAAAGTGAACAACTCGGGCGGAAGCAAAAACCAGGTTTGACAAGGATAAGTTTACTTCTTGGCTGGCGGACGTAACATGTTTCTGAAGTTATTAACCTCATCAGAGACCGCAATTTTTTTTTTTTCATCATTTGTCGCTTCCCTCGATATTTCAAATAATCCTTCGGTCTAAACCACTGTTTCTCAAACGGTGGGTTTACTCCACAATAGTGATTTGTGCGCAACCCCCCACCCCACCCCACCCCCCGACAAAAAAAAACGGCTTCGTGAATTTGTTTACCCCTGTAGGATGATAAGGGGTCGCGCCGACCTAAGACTGAAACAGGGGTCGTGGGAAAAATCCAACTGAAAAACATCGTCTAAACCACGTATTAAACCTTTGATTATATATTCTATGTCCTATTTTAACAACATTTCGAATACATATTCATTACGAGTTTGATTACACGTTCCAGTAGATATGTTCATTGAATTATACTGTATATCTTAAAAGTTACTAAAAGAGGACATGGAATGTGTAATCAAACGTCTAATTGGGTTTAGAACGTTGTTCCAATTACAGTTTACAGTATCTTGGTATAACTTATTAGTAATTAGATGAGATATATTTGTCTTATTTCTGAGGTGAATGTCCTCTCATTTCCCAAGTGGGTCAGTTACAATATTCTGCGTGTGGGTATGTCCATATGGATGTGCATCACTACTGTAGAGGGAAGTAAATCATATTGTAAAGGCTTAGTTAGTTACGTTTTTCGTCTTAAAGTAACCGTCCATTAGTACAAAAATGAAGTTTAACGATCAGTGAACTAAAGTCTTTTCACTGACCGGAGTTTGAACGTTGATCTAGTCCTAAATTTTTCTTAAACGACAGTGACACTCAACGTACCATCAGCGTTGAACGGGCTAAGCTTAATGAGTGTTCATTAGGGTGGAGTGAAATTTTTTTTTTTTTAATTTCAAAATGCTTGGGGTTGGGAAAGTTGCGTATTTATGTGAAATGTACTGTGTGAAATTTTTGTAATCGTACGGCTATAATTAAATTGTGCACACTGAACTCAAAGTTTTTAAAAATTGGCCAAATTACTAAAATTTCGCCATTTTTATTTTCAGTTTTTTAAATTAAATTACGAAATTACAAAAATTCACACAGTACATGTCCAAAAAAAACAAAATAAAAATGGCGAAATTTTAGTAATTTTGCCAATTTTAAAAAAACTTTGAGTTCAGTGTGCACAATTTAATTATAGCCGTACGATTACAAAAATTTCACACAGTACGTTTCACATAAATACGCAACTTTCCCGACCCCAAGCATTTTGAAATAAAAAAAAACATTTTTCACTCCACCGTAGTGTTCATATTCATGGGTATACTTATTTGTGCATGGTGTTGCTTTACACCTTAAACTGCGTAGAAAACATAGGGGCGTCGATAGCGCGCTAAAGTCAGACTACCTCGAGTTTCATTTATCCTCTTCCATTTATTTCTTTCTCTGTTCGAGCCGCTTGCGAGAATTTTTTTTTCATTAACTGCAGAGAGAATGTCTGAACAGTAATAGTTACCGAAATTTCTCCACTTCTCTTTAGAATAAAGGACAAGGCTCAAGAGTAAACTTTTTTCCCCCAATTACCGTTCGATCAACGAGGTTAAATTACGTTGGATTTGTTCAGGAGATGAATGAGTGTCCATCCTCTGCGTTCAGATGATGTAGAGACCAGTGGTTTAGATCCCACGTAAAACTGTAGCTCCTCTCCGTCACATGGCCGTTACGAAGGCGGTTAAACAACCCCAGGCATTATCATCATCAGCTCGGTTATGACATTATTAGCAGTTCTTGGTAATATATGTTCATCCTGATAAATACACCAAACCGTAAACTTTGTATTATCTTATAAGTAATCGTAATTAATCATAATATTTATATATTATGATTAATTATAAATACCTATACACATGAAATGCTTGTTTTAACTTATAATTAAACTGAGAAGCCAGTAAAGCCTAATGAAGCTAAAGAGGCCAATTAAACAGGAAAAATAACGTGACCGGACAGCTCATACCAGGACAACACATACCCGGACAACTTATACCGGACAACTCAGACCCGGACAACTCATACCTAGGACAACTCATACCTAGGACAACTCATACTCTCTTCAACAATTACCACCCCAATGTTGATCTTTTCATCTATATCCACCCCGAAAGTTTAAACTCTGCAAATTAACCAAAATAAGATAAGAATACAACAACAACAAATTTATTATTTATTGCAAACATATAATAAATAGAGAACCATTATTTACATAGGATAAAATTTGAATGCCCGGTTAGGTCAACTGTACGCCCTTGACGATTGGTTAGGTTTAGTCGTGATATTTTCGTTAGTTTTAACGAAAATATCACGACTAAACCTAACCAATCGCCAAGGGCGCACAGTTGACCTAACTGGGCATTCAATGAACCCAACCGGGTATTCAGTTGACCTAACCGGGCATTCAATGAACCTAACTGGGCATATATATATATATATATATATATATATATATATATATATACTTGCATGAATTTTAAATGTTTAAATTTAATTTTTAATTTTACAAAATGTTTTCATTAATTTTAAAAATAAATGTTTTCATTTCAAAATGTTTTCATTAATAACTTGCATGAATTCTAAATGTTTAAATTTAATTTTTAATTTTACAAAATAAATGTTTTCATTAATTTTTCATTTTTTTTTCTGGTCCTATGTATGAGTTGTCCTAGGTATGAGTTGTCCTAGGTATGAGTTGTCCGGGTATGAGTTGTCTGGGTATAAGTTGTCCTGGTATGAGCTGTCCTGGTATGAACTGTCCTAGAACCGAAAAATAAATGTTAATAGTCCAATTGTCAATTGTTTGTTCTGTTAAAAGTTATTTTAACATTGGAATAATTGTAATAATGTAATATTTATTTTTACCATGAAAGACTGAATAAGGAATAATAATATTACCAAATCTAAGACAGTTTCAACAATACTCTTTAACTGATCTCTTCTGTCGATCAAAGTTGCACAGAGACGGAATAGAACTCTTTCACCTTTCGCATTTTCCGGTTCGTAAATTAGAATTTCAAGCGAGAAGCGGATGTATCCAGCGATAATTTAACCAGACAACAATGAGTCACTTTATAATGGTGACTCCCTTCCAACCCTCAGTGATGAGGCCCTACCGAAGAAAATGTGAGGGGGGACTTTAGTGTCACATTCAGTGGACCAGGAAATGTGAGGGAAGAGACTTTAGTGCCATATGCACTGAACCAAGGTCATAGAAATGAACCGTTACCTGGAGTCATTGAGCGACTCTTTTTTTTTTTAAGGAGTTACAAGACTTTAATATTTCGAATGAAACTTTGTTTATATATACTGTATATATAAATATACTCCTGTAATATATATATATATATATATATATATATATATATATATATATATATATATCCTGACCCTTTTAAAATCTTCTATATATAAACACTAAATAATCTCGTTTTTTAAATTTTCAGTGTTTCGTTTCGGAAAATTGGATTAAAGAAACCAAAAGAGCAAAAGTCATTATATTGATGAAAATTATACACTAACTTCATATTTTTTAAAATGAATTATTCTTGTTCTTTTTCTAGCTGTATAAATGAACAAAAGTGAACAGAAATGAACAAAAATAAATAAAAATAGCTTTTGTCTCCATTTAGTCCTCGAGTCTGCAAGGTTACTGGAGGTGAATGGGTCGAATCGGCAATTTAGGGGATCTTCATTCGTGATGATTTTTATGGGAGAGCCATCAATCATTTCTTAAAAAAGATTCAGGTTCGGAACCTACATGGGGCCTCCCAACGTAGATAACGCATTAGAAGGCGAGAGAGAGAGAGAGAGAGAGAGAGAGAGAGAGAGAGAGAGAGAGAGAGAGAGAGAGTTATAAGAACAAAAGGAAGCCTCAAAGACCTTACGATCCACTCGGGTAGGTTCCTGTTATTAAAATGTTCATTTTTTAACTATTCTGTCCTCCTCAGCTGATCTTTTCCCATGTCTCACCTACCTTGTGAGCAGCCCAGCATGCTCTCAAACACACACTTCTCCCTCTATTCCTCACTACATATACATGCATCTTACACACTACATAATCTTTTAAAAAATTATATAAAAAAAATGGCATCAGTAGTATGTTGGCAAAATGTGAGACAGAAATGGATCGATTTGAAAATTTCCCCCCCTCACCACCCTTCATGGCGGTCCTCCACCGTCCTTCATGACGGTCCCTCCTTTATAAGGTGTCTTTCAGGGTCCTTAAAAAAAAAAAAAAGGAATCGTCTTCACCTTCCTTCAAAAAAATGAATTTAAAAAATTAAAATTTAAAAAATTAAATTTTAAAAATTAAATTTAAAAAATGATTCGTCTTCTTCACCTTCCTTCAAAAAAAAAAGTTCTTTCATAATCTTTCATGAGACAAACAAAAACAATACCAAGCAAAAACAGACAAACAAATATACAAGTATTTTTTGTTCCGACGTGTTCGCGGTCCCCGTTAGTTTTAGCTGCACGAGGATCAACATTCCCGCTCACCAGACTGGTATTCTGTGTGTGTGTATATATATACACACACGGGGCTCCAACAAACCTTAGCACCCCCGCCCATGGCCTAAACCATTAGAGGTACAGTAAAACTAAACATACCTTACAAAAGATCATTTAATCCTGCATTTAATGAGAAACAATTAAAACTTGGTGTTCCAGCCATTGGCTTCCAAGACAGCCTGAATTCGCTTTGGGTAGCTTGCCAAAAGTGACATGAATAGATCTTGATCGTTACGCAAATTTGCTAAAACAGTTTCAATGTGTTGCGTCATTGTATCCTTCGAAAATCGATTTGCTGCAAGTTCTTGAAACAAGGGACATTCAACCTTGTCCTTTATAACTGATCCAATGTGTTCACAGACGTTCAGGTGAGGAGAATTTCCTGGCCATTCTTCATCTCCAAAGAAATCGATCTCATGGTTCCGCAACAACTGTTGAGTGGCTAATGCCTTAAAGCAGGGGGCCTTATCGTGCAGAAGTGTGACCTGATCGACATCCATAACATTGTTTGGGTTTCTTAGAAAAGGAATGGCATGCTGGGATAGAATAATATCACGAAAATACTGTCCATCCCAACTCTGACCATTTGGCTTGAGCACCCACATGAGTTTCTTTGCAGTGAACAAAACAAACACACCAACACAATCTGGACTTTTTAATAATTCGCGATAATGTTCATTGTCATCGATTTCATCTGGTGTTGTGGCCCACACTCACTCATTTTGGTAGTGAGGCCGACATGTTACGTAAACAAAAAATTCATCGGAGACAGCTAAATGCATGAAATCATCCACATCCCAATCTTCAAGATAATGGGCAAACCACATTCTGTCATCATGTTAAGTTGAGTTTTTCTTGGCTTTGGAAGTTCAAGCCAAGGCTTTAAACCTTGCCTATGACGGTACAGTCGAATGATCTCACCACTAACGATCTTTTCTCTCAACACTTCGATCTCTCTAGAAAGTTTAGCACAGCTGTTTTTCCGCTTACGCGTACCGCTTTCAATGATGTCCTTTGTTTCCTGAAAGAGTGGCAAATTTGGGCGCCCAGATTTGGTTGTAGCCATTTCACATTCATCCAAAGTTTTATTCCAATTTCTTTTGACGAAGTTCTCACTTCTTCGCAACTTTTTGGCAACCCATGAACGTGTTATAAAGGTGGCTCCAGCATCACGAGCTTCCCGAAATGTTATTGCTCGTATGCGATCTATCACACGTTGCCTCTCCGAATCACCAATTAATTGAGAAGCCATTATATTATCACTTTATCAGCTAGAGTAATTTTAATACCTGCAATAAATAATTTTTTTTATATATTTTTATAATCACTAAAAACTATTTCGATATAAGTAAACATGTAAGCTGCAAATGGGGGGCCTAAGGTTTTTTGGAACTCCTTATATATAGACACACGCACGAGCGCGCGCGCGCGCACACACACACACACACACAATGAGTGTGTATTTATATATGTATATATAATGTTAATAACTGTACCACCAATTTAAATATGGTATCGAGTTCCGCAACATATTATTTACATATTTACTGAGGCGTCCTACCGCCATGTTTTATCCATGACAAATATATAGTTCATGTATCGCAGAGAAATACACAATAAAGGGGGAAAACATAGAGAACGATGAATGACGATACGCGTAAAAGATTAGTTAACCTGGTTGAAGCACACCTGAAGGCTATAAATACGTACATTGCTTAAACTAATCTAGGATTGCATCATCATGAGATTTCCACATTATCTATAGTTCATATTTTAAAAACTGTTTACCACTAATTCACCTATAAACCATTTAATGTTTGCAAAGTTGGTGTATTATATATATATATATATATATATATATATATATATATATATATATATAATAATTAATAAAGATTTTGCCAATATTGATGTCTAAAAATATTTTGATTGCAGAAATGTAGGATGCGCTCAGAATATTGATCTCAAATTAGTGGGTAAGCATTTTATTTCTGATGAAACTAAACGTGTATCACTCAGGCGTATAGTTAAGTTGTGTGGCTAGAATGCTACTAACGTATTTCAAAGTAATTCAATCAAATCCTTTTAAAATGGCCAGTTGGTTACTTTGTCTTAAATCTCCTTTGGAAAACATTTATACCGCATAAAAGTATTGTCGAATTTCACACGGAACCACATCTCTTTACTTTTAAATTTACGCTTTATCTTTTAAGTTCTCTATTTCCTTCCAATCTCTCTCCTATGCTATGTTTTAAAACTTTCACTTACCTTTTTTAATTTTCTAGCATCTTTTATTAGAACTTCCTAAACAGACATTCTCGTATAAGCCGTCGTTTGTAACCTTTTGTTCCCATTGTAATATTACATATTCTTATCATTTGTTATCGTTTGTGTAATAACCTCAGCAAAATAACGACATTATAATGAGTTAGAAGATTTCAACACGCAACACAATGGTACATGTATAGGCTTCAACTGAAATTTGACTATGAGAAGATAAGCATCCATCTTATTCATGTAGACATATTTTATTTTTTCATACTAAGTGAATGTATAACTAACAAGCTTTTTAAACACTTGCTGGAAGATTAAAACCTTGATTATAAAATGACTTAAAATAATATTAGCTGTCTTATTGTCATTACTACTGAATGTGGAAAACACCATGCGTTTATTCGAATCTGTAGGTACTTATTTGAATGGTATGTATTGCACAGAGCGATGATGGTGTCAACAATATTAAACCTTTCTATCCCAAATTATTGTTTTGACCTAAAAAATCTAACATTTTAAAAAATGTTAAAAATAAGTAAGGAAGCGAAACTTTGCTTAGAAATAACTAATTACACTAGAAATTATATAGCGCCAATGACGCTGTCAAGTAATAAGAGAGACTAACATAACTTTGGTACGTTGAATTGAACAAATAGCAACAATATTTTTCCTCTGCTATACAAATATTTATATTCAAATGCCATAAATCATCAGTGAAACCGATCTGAGGAAAATACACATATTTTTTGTTGCTGACGCCATATGGAATCGCAATCGCTGGCGTAGAAAGGGTTAATACTATCACTAAGTTTACGTCATTAATAAGCTGAGTAAAAACCTATGCGTTATTAATGACTAGTGTGCACATATACAGCTTTTATTTTCCCATAACTAATATAATGAAGGTTGTTAGAATGAAAAGCAGTTTAATACAAAAAAAGAAATTTATTATCAGTACAAATACTATACAGTACACAAAAATGGTTAAACGTGCATGGCAAACAGTGGTACAAAGAACATATAATAAAAAGGTGTAACAGGCACATACATAGTTTAAATACGGGTAAGCATTACAAGGTAAGCATCTAGTTGATACAGTACCCAAAGGGCACGATATCCGAATCAGGCGAGTTTGTCTAAAACAATTCGTCTAAAATACAATTTGTCTAAATCAATTTGTCTAAAACAATTTGTCTAAAATAGTTTGTCTAAAATCAATTTGTCTAATAACAATTTGTCTAAAATACAATTTGTCTAAAATTAATTTGTCTAAAATACAATTTGTCTAAACAAACAATTTAATATAATATGGCATACAAATTGTTGCCTGATGTACAATGCTATTTATTACTTGCCACGCCCCATCTT
Organism: Bathynomus jamesi; assembly: GCA_023014485.1. NCBI lineage: Eukaryota > Metazoa > Arthropoda > Malacostraca > Isopoda > Cirolanidae > Bathynomus > Bathynomus jamesi. The sequence goes on along the minus strand of JAJOZX010001237.1, from coordinate 712,476 downwards.
AAAAGGTTACCTCTTGTGCGGAATAGTACATCGAAATCAGTTATCCCGGAACCCATAACCCGGTTAGGTTAGGTTAGGTTAGTTAGGTTAGGTATATTATGAAATAAAATCAACCCATTTTCAATCTTTTCATCCTCACTCCAAATTTATCAAGCAGACAAATGCATTTCTAGTTATCTTCAGTTATTAGTCAAATTGTATTTTAGACAAATTATTTTTAGACAAACTATTTTAGACAAACTATTTCGATGTACTATTCCGCACAAGAGGTAACCTTTTAAGATGGGTCGTGGCAAGTAATAAATAGCATTGTACATCAGGCAACAATTTGTATGCCATATTATATTAAATTGTTTGTTTAGACAAATTGTATTTTAGACAAATTGTATTTTAGACAAATTATTTTTAGACAAATTGTTATTAGACAAATTGATTTTAGACAAACTATTTTAGACAAATTGTTTTAGACAAATTGATTTAGACAAATTGTATTTTAGACGAATTGTTTTAGACAAATTCTCCTAGACGCCACGATATCATAGGTACCAGGTACCTGGTAGCGCTTGCTATAGGTGTTACGGCACACCTTTGTACCCCTAAGTTCCTTCACACCCCCTAATTTCTGTGCTCTGAAGTTGTGTTCCCACAACCAGGTAGGGGGGGTCGGTCACCCTCATCATCTTCCAATCTCACTAGATCCTTCATCGATTCAAAGTTAAAGACTCGCCGATTCGCCTGGTTAAGCGTGATACCCTTTGCTTTCACGATATATTTCATATCCTCCCCCACCCTCACCCGTACCCCATAAGATTTTGGTCCTGTTGATACAAACGAGTCGGCGTATGCGGTCTCCATACTCTTCCTTGATCTCATCAGTCAACTCTCCAAGGAATTCACCAATAGGAGGCATATATTCACCTGCCCTCTCTGTGAATATCACACTATCTGTATCAGCATACAATACTCTCCGCCCAAGAGATTGCAATAAGTCCCAAAGTTTGATAAGTGCGTATGCCGTTGTGAAGCTGGCTACAGGTATGTTTGTAACCCTTGAGGTATCTGTGGCTAATTCGGTCCGGTTGTACCTTATTATGTAAGTATTACCTCCATTCACAATCTCCATCACCTCTTTATCGGGAGCGTTGGCATAATCCCAAACTTCACTATAACTTTGTGCCAAATGTACATTCCCCTTGGCTGTATTCTGGGAAAATTTCCCCCAAAGACTGTTTAGGCACAACTTTGCACTAAAGCGCTTGCCAGGATTCTTTACAATTTGTGTACGATCAAGCTGTATACCTTCACGGTCATGGTAACACTGTATATAAGACGTTTTTTCATCTTCGGTATCAACCCCTCGCGGATATCCTGACGCCTCAACCTTATCTTTCAAAAAAGCATTTATATACGGTTTGAAAAGGATGGGTAGTTTCTGAAACCTCCAAACCTCATGCATCTTCAATATGCTGTAGCCATGGCGAACGGCTAGGTCCAGTTCAGGGCTTGTATATACACCTCTGATCTTGTGCTGGTGGGGTGTATGTTCACAATCACCATTGTTCTCTTCTGCACACTTCACACACAGAGGGAACATGAGTTTGTGGTCTATAACAACAGGCAAGATAGGCATCCATAAATCGCGAGGGGGGAGCACGTCTACGAAAGAAAGGCCAAAGTAGAGGTCATTCAAATTAGCTGAGAACTCCTCGATGGTTGGCATGGCGGGGCCCACTAGTTTTTCAGGCGCACCTACGGGGTACGGATTGTTCTTCATCACGTACGGATATAAAGAACAGAAGTCGTAGTAATGGAGCTTCACACCCTCCGTAGGTGGAAAGTATAGCTTGAAGGGATTTGTACGCCCACCGAACAAGCTGTCACCGCATGAGAGGATCTACCACCATTGAACTTTTGATGGCCCTTATTTCTTCGCGGTACAGGGCATCTGTCTCCATCCGTGCATCATACTCATGCTCCCACAAGACTTTGTGAGTGAACTGGGATCCTATAAGTTGATCGCGGGTGCGCGTCCACGCAAGACAGTCGGCAGGAGATCTACCGTGGATATCACCTGCGATTCCACACTCAGGGCGTGGGCATCCATGCCACCAGCAACTGTTAAACGAGTACACAGTCTTCTCGCCAGTGGCACGGTTTTCGCTTAGACCATCAACCCAAAAAACACGGCCATTAACCTTAATGGGTACTTCCCCCGTGTTGCGGGCATGCTTTATGTATACACCTGTCTGCTGCTGTAGGTGTATGAGCCAGTAAATAGCCTTGTGCCCATAACTGCGGGGGTTGTTTCGAGGAATGACGGCTAAGGTATCTTTAGGCATGAAGTTATTCTTCAACACCGTAAAACATAATGATGCGATGGTGGTTGCGACTTGCAGCGGATCGCATTTGAAACGGGTTATGTACATCCTTCTAAAGGCCTGGAAACATACTCTAAGCACGCGTACATCATTCACGCAATAACGCTCACATTCATCAGCTATATTATAAGGATTACGTTCATTAAAACTGTTGTAGTATCGGTAAAAATCTTCGCGCTCACTATCACCCATGTTGGTGTAGTTAAAGTAATGTTTGGACGGAGGTAGTCCTTCGTAATTTAAAGTTTCGCTAGTGAGGAATGTATAAGGGAAATACCCTTTTGAAGCTTCAGCTGCTACGCCCATGACCTTGGGTAGCTTTGCTAATTTACATGGGGGCGAACAGCAAGGTATCTTTAAAGTGTACATTACCTCTTACTTGCATCTGTATTAATTTGTTGCCTCTTTTCAATGGATCACCTGTAAATATCTCGGAGGACTCGTGCTCAAGTAGCTCCTTATATAGGAACTGTGTCAAATTTTGCCCCGTTATTGGCGAGAATATACAGTCATTTTTTTTAACTTGTCGGCTAACTTGACAATATAGGACACAAAGAGTTTTCATAGGGGAATCTCCTGCAGACACCTTAAAAATGTTTGTCCGTTTACCACATTTGTGACACTCATCACACTCGATCTCCATACACTCATCACAAATAGTCTGGCTTACAAGTAGATGTGGGGTAACCTCTTTGGTCTCAGCGTTCGTGTATGTTTCTATATCGTAATACACAGTTATATAATGTCTATTTTTAGGCTTAACGTCTTTCATATAACATACATGCTTTACACCATCCGCCTTATATTTCTCATGGCATGTAGAACAGTGAATTTCGTCACAACTATGCACGAACTCGCCGCTACCATTCAAGGTGTGAAACATGCCACACTCACAGATTCTCATTTTCCTGCACGTGTCAATTGATTTATGGAGTTCAAGACAGTTATTATTGAAAAACATGCGCTTACATACACCACATTCCCTCTTCTCAGATTCATCTACACGACTTTCGCATTTGGGGCTTTTACACTGCACACATACCATGTGGCAATCTTTACAGTGTTTCACGATATCATCCGCAAACTCGAGACAACCCTTAAACAAATCATGATGTCGTCCATATTTTCGACTTTTGTCATAACTCGTGTAAAGGTCCCTTATATTACGGATGGGGAGATACGTTGTCCCTGACAGTCCTAAAATAAGTAGGGGCCTTGTACGATCTCTCACACAGCTTTTAAAAACATACAAAGTCCTACGACGATCATTCAGACCAAACACAGCAATCCTAACTTTCATCTGGTCTTCTACTTTCGTCAACTCTTCAGGACCCATAGCACAGTCAAACTCGAGTTTACAATCTTCAGCCAGTTTTTGTGTTCTTTCTACGACTGCTTCTAGTCGGAAACTTCTAGACAGCTTGTTTAGCACGGTAAACATATGAGACAGGATTATAGCTATAAATCCGCAACCACGATCGACGTTTATATGCCGTCTAAAAATAGCCTGAGAATTGAAGTTAAGTGTATAAGGCGTGGCACTATGACCCACAACACGGTACACGTGATCAATTTCAACCGTGAATTTCTCCAGGCTAAACTTTGATCCACTTTGAGAAGCTTGTGCAAAACGTGAAAGGATGTAGTCATCATCTTCTGCCACCAGGTGTCTGTAAGGTATTACTATCCAGAACTGATCGCTATCCTCGCTATTTGGATCAATCCCAAATGCTAACCTTACTCGGGTCTCCCGATCATTATTGTTCTGAAGAGCATATGCGATGAACATCGAACTACGTTGGAGAGTCCTTGTTCGAAGCCCTTCGAATATGCGACTCGGGGGTCAATTCTGGCGTTGTAGCGACTTCTAGAAAGTGTATGGGTATTACTCACATTTTGCATTAAGGTAAGAGATACACCGTTGGATGAATGATACTCATTCTCTCTGTATGGCTAGCGGTAGATGATGTGTAATGCTGGAGGTTTTCAGGACATTGTTCATCTGGCTCCCCCAACATGAGTTTGTCGGCGATGAATCTTTGTCCTCAGAGCTGAACGGTATGTTGTACCTTGTTCGTTTAGCTTCCATACCGCATGTAGCAGGAGATTGATCTTCAACAGGCCTAGATCTTTTAATGCCTGCGGAGGTGTAGAGGTCACGGCTGGTTGTTTGAGGGGTTACCTCAACAGTAGAACCAAAGGGTTCCTGTTTATTCTTTCGATCCCATTTACCGCCACTTGAGCATGTTGGTGGTAATCAGTGGTGTAGTCGTAATTTCTTCAGTGGGGTAACGCAGTAGGGTAACGCTAAAAGTAAAATAAAACCAGTAGGGTAACGCTAAAAGTGAAATAAAACCAGTAGGGTAACGCTAAGAGTAAAATAAAATCAGTGGGGTAACGCCGTTACCTTGCGTTACCCCCGGACTACACCACTGGTGGTAATGCGTTTCGGGATCTTTTAAACGGCTCGTCACACGATGCCCTGGAAAAGAAGAGAAAAACGCTGAATACGAGCTTCTTAAAACAAGACATACAATAGTTAGATTCTCTAGAAAATCGAGTTTACAAAGCTATCAACATGTATTATAAATAGCTCCACAAGGTTTATCAAAGCTATGTTTATGCTTAGTAGATTTATTAAGGCCTGTAGATTCATTGATGAAAAAGTTGCATCATTTACAAATTCTGTACATGATCTTATATATATATATATATATATATATATATATATGTATAGAAACGACGTAAGTATAGAGGAGTGTTCTGCACACGAGGAAGAGAAATAACAAACAAATGAAAAATAAGGCACCCGCCCGGGAATCGAACCCAGGATCTTCCAATTGCCGGTCAGACGTGCTAACCACTACACCACGGAGCCACGATAGTCAGAAGTTGTAATTCTCCTACATAGGGCAGAAACCAATGCCTTGAGAGGGCACCCTCGCAAATCGTGAATATGTACATTTAACTGCAATGACCGCGCAGTATATTAACGTATAGAAACGACGTAAGTATAGAGGAGTGTTCTGCACACGAGGAAGAGAAATAACAAACAAATGAAAAATAAGGCACCCGCCCGGGAATCGAACCCAGGATCTTCCAATTGCCGGTCAGACGTGCTAACCACTACACCACGGAGCCACGATAGTCAGAAGTTGTAATTCTCCTACATAGGGCAGAAACCAATGCCTTGAGAGGGCACCCTCGCAAATCGTGAATATGTACATTTAACTGCAATGACCGCGCAGTATATTAACGTATAGAAACGACGTAAGTATAGAGGAGTGTTCTGCACACGAGGAAGAGAAATAACAAACAAATGAAAAATAAGGCACCCGCCCGGGAATCGAACCCAGGATCTTCCAATTGCCGGTCAGACGTGCTAACCACTACACCACGGAGCCACGATAGTCAGAAGTTGTAATTCTCCTACATAGGCTCCGTGGTGCAGTGGTTAGCACGTCTGACCGGCAATTGGAAGATCCTGGGTTCGATTCCCGGGCGGGTGCCTTATTTTTCATTTGTTTGTTATTTCTCTTCCTCGTGTGCAGAACACTCCTCTATACTTACGTCGTTTCTATACGTTAATATACTGCGCGGTCATTGCAGTTAAATGTACATATTCACGATTTGCGAGGGTGCCCTCTCAAGGCATTGGTTTCTGCCCTATGTAGGAGAATTACAACTTCTGACTATCGTGGCTCCGTGGTGTAGTGGTTAGCACGTCTGACCGGCAATTGGAAACCTGGGTTCGATTCCCGGCGGGTGCCTTATTTTTCATTTGTTTGTTATTTCTCTTCCTCGTGTGCAGAACACTCCTCTATACTTACGTCGTTTCTATACGTTAATATACTGCGCGGTCATTGCAGTTATATATATATATATATATATATATATATATAATATATATATATAGCTTTCCAAATGTATTACCCCATCAAAACATTTTGACTAGTTAAGATATTTTTATCAAGAAACAACAAAACTTCTTCAAGAGTTTGAGGAATATAAGATACCCTATGGAATTAAACAGGTATTAAACCCAACACCTTGCTGTTGAAGTAATTACATGTAAAGGTGATGAATCCATAATATGTGGAAAGATTTACATTCATGCGAGTAAGTGCTTAAAAATACTCTTTTTTGTTGTTTTGTTTTTATGTATGAAGAATGAGACTTGTGCGAATGCCCACGAAAACGCCCTCCAAGCGTATTCCATACAGAGACGGATAAGGTCGTGCACAGAGGCACCAACTGAACGAGGGCTAAGAGAGAGTATATGCGATTTTTATAGGAAAGATCACGAGAAAGGAAATGTCGGGGTTGATAAGAGAAGGGGAAAGATTGAGGTGTATATTGTTGAAGACAAGACTATAGTCGTGTTGAAGAATGTGACGAATAGATAGGCGGAGGAACCGTATTTTGATCCAGTGAAAGTCGCATTGTATTCTCTGACCCAATCAGATATAACAGAAAGTTCTGAAGTCAGGTGTTCCATAGTCGTTCTACACGGTTCATAGTGCGACTGTTGAGAAGGAAGCTCCGGGGAGCGGGCTGAGAAGTAAAGTGTGGGGTCATAGGCATAGGAGTGAGTAGGAGAGGAAGGGACGAATTAAAAATTCATTAATAAATAAAAGGAAAAGATTGGCTGACAGAACAGTCCCTGAGGAACACATCTGTTGATAGCTTTAGGTGAAGAACAGAGGTCATCTACAATCGCTGCTATAGGACGGCAAGAGGGAGAATTAGAGGTGAAGACACAATTAGTAGGATAAAATCCACAGGTTGGCAATTTGGATATTAAAAGTTTTCGATATGTCTAGCGCAATAGCAGGAGTTTCACTGAAATCCTGAAAGGAGGAAGACCATGATTCAGGGTGATATGCAAGATCATCATCGATAAAATTACTCTTGGGTCCCCGTACTGACGATATGAAAGAATATTGTGAGAAGAGAGGTGGTTAAGATTCTTCCTATTAAGGTTAGTTTAAAAAATTTTAGATAGGCGAGAAATCAAAACATTTTGACTGAAGGGTTTAGGGGGGTTACCCCTCCTGGAACAGGTTGAATGAAAGCAAACTTTTAGCAGGGAGGTAAAGTACAATATGATAAAGAAATACGTTGGAGTTTGCCTGTCGGGATGTTAGCATTGAAGCGCAAGAACAGGAGGAGCCCCATCAGATCTATACACCATCCAAGAGATGGTCCCCAGATAGGCCAGAAAGAACATTTTTGGAAGCGATTCTAATTTCAGACATGATAAAGTCAGAGGGAGGAGGAGACGGAGGAACAGCATAGGAATCATCTATGGTTGAGGTGGAAGTGAAAGTTTGAGCGAATAGTTTAGCGTTGTCAGGAGAAGATCCGGTTGCTGAGCCGTCGGGGCGGAATAGAGGAGGGAAAGAAGAGGAGATAGAGTTGTTGAAGAGGTTCTTAGCTAGATGCCTGAAAGAGTGTTATGAAATAGCACAATTAGCTCATGGTTATTCAGGAAAGCTAAAGGTATTGGTAGACATTGAAATATCCTAAAATGAAAATTTCAGCAATGGAGAGCGGAATAGAATGTATTCCACTTTGGAAGTGAGGTAGTTAAAGAAATTTAGATAGGCTGTAGAATTAGGAGAAAGGGAAACAACGCAGGTGTATTTAGTTTGATAATGAATTGTAGGCCGTAGTCAGAGGGTATAGAATTCGGGGTTCGGGAATACGTGTACAAGTTAGGTCATTGCATACATATACGTATCATACACCTTTGGAATGAATCTGAGTATAGTGAATGAAAGAGGGTACAGAAATGATGCTGCTGACTGTCATCGCAGGAACCTGAGCTTCAGTGAGGGATGAGGTTTGGAGGAGGTGAGGCGGTGTTCAGCAGATTGAAAATTCGAGAAAAGACCACGATTGTTGTAGAAGTTTATGAGTCAGACTGAGGAACATGAACATCTCGACTAGGTGGTAGCAGGATGGTAAAATGACTCTCTCTCTCTCTCTCTCTCTCTCTCTCTCTCATATATATATATATATATATATATATATATATATATATATATATATATCAACCTTTTATGACTAGGTAACGGTGATGTGATGTATTAGGGTTTTGGAATCTCCTGCGGAGTGAGGTTTGGCACTCAGTCTCCACTAAAGTTTGATGTCCATACTGCCGACTAGCGATGAGAGACTGAATCATGCGTTGAATGTAGTATACATGATGTGAATATGGATGTTTTGGACTAGGGCTCTAATACAAGGTTATTAGTTCCTTCTGTTAAAGACTTAATGCGTCTCCTGAAAGCTGACGAGCTACGCTTACTGAACCGTAGTGTTCTTTCAATGTTGCAAGGTTAAGGACATGCATCTCTGTAAGGGTAACTCTGGTCATTCTGCCAGTATCAGACCCAAAATAAGAAATGAAACACAGAATATGTACAAGAATTTAAATGTATATGGGCGAGCCAGCACCAGCTCTTTGCGTAACTAGCCGTGTATAAGAAGTTTGTATAGAACAAAAGCTGCTCTCCTACAAACCTGCACAAAAATTTACGGAACATTGGAAATGAGTGGTGTATAAATGTACTTTTAGAATCCTACATGCGTTGATCGTTCTCACAAGTTATTGTTAACCACTGCATCCGACAATGAGTGTATATATATATATTACTAAAGTAAAGCTTGCTTACATTTCCCCGTTATTGGATAATCGTTGATTTGGAATCGGTACTGAACGAAGCTGTACAAGTGTGTCAAGTAAATTTTGATCGACGTCCATAGCTTGATTGTTTGTGGTACCCAACGTTTCCTAGAAATATTGGATGAAGGAACAATATAGTACTGTGACACGGAAAACTACATACTGTATATGTTATAGTAATATAGTTAACAGAGAATATTCTTTGATGGTGATATTATTTGGCTATATCGATTGCTGCTTCTCGAAACTACTAGAAAAACTCTTGTTACTCCGATTAAATGATCTCCGATGGACATCTCCTAAACAGTTTGGCATTAAAAGGTTCCACTCAACTGACCTGTGTATCTATGTACTTAAAGAAACAATATCTAAATACATTAACAGTAATTCAACTATTTATAGCTGTTTCCTAGATATAAGTAATGCATATGATAGGATGAGCCACAATATTTTATTTGCAAAACTAGAAGACAGGAAGGTTCCCATATACATATTAATTTTATTGAAATTTTTGGTATTCCCACCAATCTTTCACTGTTAGGTGGGGCAATGTACTATCCGAGTGTTTTTGGGCACCTTTTGCGGGGTGAGACAAGGTTCCTTGCTCTCCCCTATGCTGTTTAATGTGTATATTGACGGATTAATGGCTTCACTTAATGAGACAACAGTGGGTTCTTATATAGATAACACAAGGATAAATAACTTAGTTTACGCCGATGATATGGGATAATAAGTCCCTCTGTTAAAGGTATGGATAATCTTTTTAACGTTACAAACTAAGATTACGCAATTTCATCCTAAAAGCTGTAATCAGCTAGCTGATATAATGTTTAAAATAAATGGTGAAGTAATTGAGGAAGTACAAGAGTTTAAGTATTTGGGTCAAACTAATACCACCCCCTTGAGTGACGACTCGGTTATAAGAAAACAATCTCGAAGTCTGTGTGCTAAAGCGAATATGACCATAAGGAACTCTCGATTCTGTACAAGTGAAGCTAAAGACACTCTCTTTCGTACTTTCTGCTGTAATATATACGGACAGCAACTGTGGGTAAATTATAAAAAAGGATCTGGCAGAATCCTAAATTTGCTGTACAGCAGTCTTTTAGACTCTTACATAAATTAACCCCGAGATGCACAGCTTCGCAAATGCTTCCTACCCGCAATGCCCGAGCTTCCCGGAGATAACAAGACCAGTCTAATGCAAAGAATTAAAAATCAACCAACCAGCTCATCCAAGCTATCCACGAGTCCTCCCATTTACCTCTAAGCTATGGACTTCTTGGTACGAAAAAGTCTGTCTGCAACTCCACTTCGACATTACAGTATTATTTCTAATCAAATGTGTATATTTCTATCCTTAGTATATGAACTGTCATTGTATTAATAATATTTGTCATATGGTCTATAGTCTACCAATAAACCTTTTCATTTTCATTTACAATTCTTATTTTTATCTTTTCAGTACGTGACGAAAATCAAAACTAATCCAAACGTATGCCCACATTGTTCAGCCTGTCTCGTTCTCTTATTTCCCTATATATTATATATATATATATATATATATATATATATAATATTATATAGATTACTTATTCGGACTATAGTGGATTAATTATCCTAGAAGAGTTCCTTGTTCCATGCACGGTCTGTGTGTATCATATATATATATATATATATATATATATATATATATATATCACAGTACATATTATAGTTTATAGTTCAGGGTTGTTCATATGTAATTTCAAGATATAAAATTATTTTGTTGCGTTATGCATTAATTTGCACCTTTTTAGCTAATATTCTTCAAATTACATTGTCACGAACATACAGTTTGATCAGGCTTTTATTTTGCAAACCCACCAAAGGCAAATGGTGGTTGACAGCGTAATAATTTAACTGTAGAAAATATCTGCAGCTTATTTAAAACGTTAGACACGAAATTAAGTCGGTTTATTGTAAATATTTACAAATTATCATTGAAAGTGATGAGTTACAACATTAAAAGTCTTTAATTTCTCTAAAAATGAAACCGTTTCTAAACTCCGAGCGACTCTTTGTTGAGGAGAGACTAAAAATTTTTATGTATGACACTATAGTATTATGTAATAGCCAAATTATTAGTCTAAATATAGACCGATATTTTGTCGATAACTGATGACTGCAACATAATATATATATATATATATATATATATATATATATATATATATATATATATTCGTGAACCAGAAAGGATTCGAACATCTAGAATGAAATTTCACTCAAAGCCTATCCTTAAAAAATAATGTTTAACATTTAACATGCTAAAAAGTCTAAAATACTCACAAACTGGTAAAGGGAAGTGTTAACAAACTTTTCGCTGCGAAAATTGCATGGAGAATGAAGTCTACGAGTAGAGTATGGACTTAAATAGTTGCTTCTCACTGTGTTGCAATGCATAGATAGTTGCCAATTTCAATTCGGTGTGTATTTCATTATGCAATTTGTTTAATGTTACCAACAGAATTCATAGTTTGTTAATGAGAAAAACGAATGTTTTTTATATATCCCGTCATGTTTCTTTGCAACGATAAATTAAGGGCTCTTCCTTCAATGTTATAATGTTTCAGACCAACAAAGACCCTAGGATCCACTCATGGCTGGTCTACCTAACTGTTCGTAATTGTGTATTGTGCATGTCATCCGTGGTGGCGGAGGGGACCTACAATTTTACGTGGGTTCCGAACCACAAAGAACATAAGAACATATGAAATTTTTATAGTGGGCACACTAGGGGCCACTTCGGCCCATCGAAGTGGCTCCACTATGTAAAAACTGCCTGTACATTGGCAACAACCAATTTTTACAAAACTAAATAATTATCAATTTAAAACTAATTAATTATGAATTTAAAACTAAAGATAGAATCTCTGGATCCAGAGGATCAAGTCAAATTAGACTACTATCCACAAATATGTTACACTCTATATCTATTTATAACCGACATGCAAATATATCAGATCCAAAGAATCCAGTCAATTTCATTACGGTATCCATCAATACCAGTACCTTGCCAACCAAAAATAAGTCACGGTCCATATCAATTGCGGACCAAGTCACAATTTACAACCATATACATTAACATTACAATATATATACTTAGGAGGAAAAGTGTAGATGTGGCTGTAAAGACTGTACAGTAATGTAGAAATGTGTCTGTGCACCCATTTTGGGTCTCCCATTTAAAGGTGTGTGTGGGGCAAGTGAAGATTATGAGTTTTTCAATACCTCACAGTACTATGGGGGCACCGCTCGGCAGAGGAATCTCTTTAAATGGGGTGTGTAAGGACAGAGAGTATCCCCTAACCCAAGATGCAGCCTCCCTATATCCCACAATACTTGTAAAACTATGTTTTCTTAAATTTGTTCCACATCTTGGCTTAAATAATTTCATACTATGACCTCTAGTCTGGTTATTGTGATCTTTAATGAAAAGAGAATCAAAATATATCTTATCCAACCCTTAATTTTACGACCTTAAACTATACCCAATCTATCAACATATGCGTCTAATCGATTTTTAAACATGTTTTATAGACGTGCTACTAATTACTTCTACCGGCAAACTATTCCACCTATTTACTATTCTATGTGTAAAAAAGTTTTTGGCAACTCGTCTCGAACCTTCTACTTGTCAACTTACACCCGTTATTTCTAGTCCTATTATATTGAGATACAGTATTTCGAAAAAGCTATCTCTGTCTACGTTATCGAACCCATTCATAATTTTGAAAACCTGGATTAGATCACCCCTTAGCCTCCTAGACTCGTGTGTAGTCAATTTTAACTCTTTAAGCCTATCCTCGTACGACTTTGACCTAAGCGACGGAATCATCTTAGTTGCTCGTCTTTGAACTCTTTCGATTTTGTCTATATCTTTGCGCATATGCGGATTCCAAAATTGGATCGCGTACTCCAAATGGGGTCTAACTAATGATTTATAAAGACGAACTATAATATCGCACGATTTGTACTCAAAATTCCGAGCTATAAAACCTAACACTTTGTTCGCTTTATTGACCGCTGCTGTACTTTGTTTCGGTACTTTTAAATCACCAGTGACTATAACTCCTAAATCTTTTTCCTGCTCTACGCTTATCAACTCTTTCCCTGACATACTCTACTCAAAATTACCGTTACGCGAACCTATATGTAAAATTTTGCACTTATCAACGTTAAATCTCATTTGCCATGTGACTGACCAATCAACGATTTTATTCAGATCATTCTGGATTTTACCTCTATCTTCGTCATTAATCGCCCTACCCCCCTTCGTGTCATCCGCAAACTTTGAAACTGTACTGACTAGGCCGACATCTAAATCGTTAATATATATAAGAAAAAGCAAGGGCCCAATACAGAACCCTAAGGAACGCCACTCGCTACATTAGCCCAACACGACCCCGCTCCATCAACGACCATCCTCTGTTTCCTACCTCGGAACCACTCTTCTCTCCAATTTATTACTACACCCCTGATTCCATGAGCCTTAGTTTTTTCAATGAGTCTTTTGTGCGGTACGGTGTCAAACGCTTTTTGAAAATCTAAATACACTACATCAACCGCCCGATGACTATCGTAAACTTCAACCACGCTTTGAAAAATTCTAAAGGATTAGTTAAGCAAGATTTGTTTCGCCTAAAACCGTGCTGCGTATTTCTAACCAAGTTATGCAATTTTAAGTGTTCGACTATACGATCTCTAATTATTAATTCCAGTAGCTTACCTACAACAGACGTTAAACTGATTGGCCTATAATTTCCCGCCGCACCTTTATCGCCTTTCTTAAAGATAGGTGTTACATTTGGTAACTTGAAATTATCTGGTACGCACCCCTCAGAAATAGACGCATTAAAAATCTTTGTTAGCGGCACAACAATGCTATCTTATAATTCTTTTATTTGTATAGGATATATGGAATCCGGCCCAGGTGATTTACGCGTTTTCATTTTATCAATATAGCGCATTACCTCCCCTTCACTAACCACAATATTATCCAAAATATTACCATTATCAAAGGGTATTATGTCTATGACCGAAGATATTCGTTACATCTTCTATAGTAAAAACTGACGTAAAGAATTCGTTTAGCAAGGTAGCCATTTCCTTGTTTTCAGAAACTAGATCTCCGTTTACATTTTTCAACGGCCCCAAGACACTTTTTACTGGATATCTATTGTTGACGTATTGAAAGAATCGCTTGGGGTTTTCTTTACCGTCACGAGCTATGAAGATTTCAAATTCGCGCTTGAACTTTTTTATCACACTTTTCGCTTCACGCCTTAGACATTTGTAGTTGTTTCGTAACCACAAATTGTCTTTATCGCACTTATGTAGCCTATAAGCCCTATCTCTACTCTTTATAATGTCTCCTACTCTAGAAGTAAACCACAAGGGCTTGTTATTTACTTTCGCACGTTTAATTTTGTACGGTACACATTCCTCATTTATAGTCCTAAATACTGTTTCAAACGATTCCCACATTAGTTTTGCATTGGAGTTCCCCATTACGTTTTCCCAATTGACGTGTGACAATTTATTTCGAAATTTACAAAAGTCTGCGTGCTGGAAGTTAGGAATTTTAGTCGAGTTCGCTGGTTTCGAGTGACTTACCGAGAAGACAAATTCTACCATATTGTGATCGCTATTGCTTAACGGTTCTATTACTTGAAGATCAGTAATTAGCCTATCATCCATAGTTATTACTAAATCTAAAATACTGTCCAACCTCGTAGGTTCCCCAACCTTTTCAATAAGAAAGCTATCCTCGAAAAATTACTAAACGATTACCTTCCGCGTCTCCCTGCATTGTATCGTAATTCACGTTGCGCAATAATTAAAGTCACCCATAACTAAGGCCTGCTCACTACCTATTATTCTCTTTAGTTCACGATATAACGCTTAGTCCGTATCAGCTGTTTGATTAGGGGGCCTATATATAACCGCAACAAGAAGTTTGAAATCGTTCAATTTAAGTTCTGCTATAGTCGAATCTATTGGTTCTGGAATTGTGTGCGTTACTTCTATAACGTTCGCAATATTATCTTTGATATACAACATAACACCGCCTCCTCGCCTACCTATTCTGTTTTTAACAAAAAGTCTACAACCACTAATTTGATACTCCCCTACAAAGTCACGTGTTTCAGTGCTAAGCCACGATTCATTTATCGCAATTAAATCATAGTCTTTACAAGCAATTAAAGAAAAAAATTCGTTTATTTTATTTCGTAAGCTACGAGCATTTCAGGATAGAACCTTCAAATTGTTTGTAATTGCGACACTTTCGCGAGCGCAGGGGAAATTTGTGGAATTTACGCTGGGACCGTTCGAGTTACGGCAGCCTGAAAAGAAGAGACAGTATTATGAAATAGTCTTCTTAAACGCGCAGCTCCAACGTCATTAAGATGAAGTCCATCTCCGAGGAACAAGTCCCTCCTGCCGTAGAAACTGTTCCAAAAATTCGGAAAATGCACTCCTTCCTGTTGGCAAAGAGACTTTAGGTTATTGTTGATATAGGTCGCCTTGATGTAGAAATCGTTACGTTGGATAATTCGAGGAAGTATACCTGTTAAAACAATCTTATTAGTTTTTCCTTTAATCGCTCTAGTAAGTCCCTGTACCTAGCCAGCAGTTCTTCCGATCTGAAATTTAAAACGTTATTAGTACCGACATGAATAACATACGTTGTGTCCTCGGTAATGTGTATTACCGGCAACTTATATTCCAGACATTTTGAAACGTATTATAATGTAATATAACGTTATGGGAAATTTCGCAATCCCTCTCTGTTTGTATAATTCCGGAAAGTTGTTGAAAATGGGGATTAGTAAACTAATGAAAAGAAATTATATTATCAGTGAAACTAATTGCTTACAAGTAGTGTTTTAAAATTATAGAATGATCCAAAACAAATATATTTAATTTGCGGCTATCCATCTCATTAGGCAAAATTTCGTTTTCTTTATTGTAATGTTCGTAGAAAACGGCTTTTGCAGCATTTAGTATAGCACTATTATAAATGAGACTGATGAATTGATCAATTTTCAATCTTGCATATTTCAATAATTTTAAAATAAACGTGTACTTATAGAAATATTATAGTTCGTGTTTTCGTCTACACTTTCTGCATTATAAATACGCTTCTGTTTTAAATTCACGTATAATGAAATTCGTGCTGTAAATGAATGAAAAATTGAATTAGGTATTCGTCACAAATGATGGAATAGCGGCAGTAGGAAAAAATCAACGCTTTTCATTTCGAGTAAAAATATTTAAAATATATCCAACAATGTTACAAGTTAAGGCGTTTTGAAATTAAATTTACATTTGAAACATTATAGAGGAGGCATGTCTGCAGCTATCTCTGAATGTGAATGCCTAACAATGACTAGTAGGTGTTTTTGTTGCTCGAAATAATGTATCACCTGTAGAGTAATTTTGCATGCTGATTCCGGAAATAATATTAGTTTTCGACATTACGTACAGAGTTTCATAAAATGTCATATTTCATGTTACACATGTAAGTAGTTTTTACTAAAACTGATTCAAATTAATTTTGATTAAAAACTAATACGATGTCATTGAATGTGTCCGTCTGCACGGCGACTGCTTACTGTTGGATGTTGAAATGGGATGCTGCAGAATTATTACATAAAAGAAAAGGACCATTGCATTGGCCGCAAGAAAACTAGATAAAGATGGATATTTAATTGACTTTAATAGCATTCTTTCTTTTTAAAGTTGTATGCATTTGTAAATAGCATAACAAAACGAAATAGATACCTAATGTAAATTGAAATAAATATTTATTTATGTAACTGTTTTTCCTTCCAGTTTGCAGAAATTCCTTACGTGATAGTAAAATGCATGCCTTATTCGAAATCAGAGTATTTGATTTATATAAAATCAACTATTAGTAAGAAAACTGCTCTTACAAATTTCTCATTCGCAGACCTGTGTAGTTTATAACCAATAGTTGTTAACAATAATGATTAACTACTACTCGTTACAGTTAAATTACTAGAAAAAATTACATACGTTTTAAAATTGTTTATTAACTAGCCTGGAAAATCTGGTAAGAATGTGAACTGAGATGCCGAATTAACATATATATATATATATATATATATATATATGTGTGTGTGTGTGTGTGTGTGTATTATATACTGCTGGTAAACTTATCCGATTTGAAATAAGCCAAGAAGCTAACATTATTCTTTAAGATCATAGGTGTTGATTCTCTTATGAAATGGATACTGCGTAAATTTTATTTATAGACATAATAGGAATAAGATAAAAAGACAATTGCAATTACTGGTTTACAGAAACTTAAGGATAATAATTTGATGTTTACTACCGTGGAAAGAAGTCATGGCGAAGATGGAAATAAATTTGATGATTTGTACTTCTAAAATATAAAATTGTGTAATGTGTTCTCTTTTAAAGCATATATATATATATATATATATATATATATATATTTGATTTGATAGTTCACTAATTGATTCTATTCGATTAGGTATGACTAGGCTGAGTTGCCTGATAGCAATATCTGTTTAATTAAAGCATATATTATTCCTCAGTTGGTTTAGAAGGCTGAATTGCCAGTTTGCTTTTATTACGAAGGGAATTGAAATCAATATATTTAATTTAAGTACTCTTACCCCTTAACTGCGGAGCGCACATATTTGTGCGCTCGGTCATCAACGAGGTATTGCGGAACACACATATATGTGCGCCATGAATTTATCGTGAATAACAGCTTGCGGAAAGCACAAATATGTGTGCTCGTCTATGATTCGTTGATTTTGTTTTAACTCATGACGTCAGTCACACTCTGATTGGTTAAAAAATATCAGTACATAAATTAGAACTGTTGTATTTCAGTTATTGCCAGAAATTGCGTGCGTGTGAAGTGTTTTTTTTTGCCTCCCTTATTTGTGACAATGGCAAAACGTAAACCTCAAAGTGATAGTGATTTGCGATTGTTATTACAACAAGATGATGATGATGATTATAGTTTGCGTCTTTCTGATACAGATAGTGATGATGATTTCAATTCCGATACTGAATCTAATTCTGATCAGAGTGAATCTGAGGATATAGCCAATTCAAGTGCAGATTCATGGCGTCCAAATGGTAATGTGCGCAATCCTTTCCCATTTACGGGTGATAGTGGCCCTAAAATTAGTAATAATATAGAAGCAAATGATGTATTAGGAATTTATGAATGTATAGTTACTGATGAAATAATAAAACTTATTTGTGATGAGACAAATAAATATGCTGAAAAGTGTATTTCAGAAAAGAGAGGGCAACCATTTGGAATTCCTAAACGGAGTAGGCTTCATGACTGGAGTGATGTTTCTGTGCAAGAAATAAGGCTTTTTGAAGGCATATTGCTTTTGATGGGAATTGTACAAAAAACAACTTTACAATCATATTTTTCTAGAAAACCTCTACTAGATACGCCCATATTTTATAGTATTGTGAAAAGGGATAGATTTTTGTTGGTGATGAGGTTTTTGCATTTCTCAGACAGTACTGATTCAAGCAATAAACTGTACAAAATTGATGAGGTATTAGACTTATATAAACAAAGCTTTCAAAAAGCTTATGTCCCTTCTCGTGACATTTCAATTGATGAAAGCTTATTACTATGGAAGGGAAGGTTGAGCTGGAAAATGTATATTCCCCTCAAACGTGCAAGATTTGGAGTGGAATGTTTCATGCTCTGTGAAGCCAAAACAGGCTATATATATAACTTTATTATATATACAGGTAAAGGAACACAGATTCCTATAAATGTTGGTGATGTAGATGAAACAAAACAGTCCCATTCAACCAACATAGTCATCTCACTTATGGAAAATATGTTGGATAAAGGGTACTTCCTAGGTCTAGAAAATTTTCTGTATTTTTCTGTATTTAACAAATATATTTTCCTCATATATATAGTCTAAATCAAGTTGAACAATAATAAATGTTGATACATCATCGAAAAAAACTATATAAGCAACACAACAAACAAAATTTCGGTAAACGCCAAATTTACAAAATTTGGGGAAAATGACTCCGCACTGTGCGTTCGTTTTCGTTCGGAGCCTCACGCAGCTAAGGGGTTAATACGTGTACATATATATGTAATAATAACAATAAATCAGTATTAGTAATAATATTTAAGTGGATATTTAGAGGAGGATAACAGAATTGATGCTTTAGTTTTAAAGCCGCATTACGCAACTTGATGTTCTTTTAACACATGCAATTTTATAACGAAATTTGATGTACAGTAAAATTATTAATTCACATACCAGAAGATAGCATGTGAAAGTGAATGTGATGGTATATATCGATGTAAATAACAGAAAACTACATATTTAAAAGTAAATAAACAAATATGCATGTGTTATGAGTGTATAAAAAAGTTCTTGTATTTGAGGATCATCTCGTTTGAAAATAAGTCAGTTTCCCTTAAAAGAGAGAGAAATCAATTTATTTAACTTAAAATAATAAATGTTCATTTTATTTTCATAATACAGATATTAAACAAAGAACTTGTTTTCGATTTAAAATATGTTCAATCTGATTTTGATTTATGTATTGTTCGCAATTTGTTAACATATGAAAGTTGGATGTGTTGATGTCAATGCATACTCTCGTTAGGCCTATTAAAACCTTTCAGATATTCATTTTAAGTTTTCATTTCTACTGTCTGGCGGAACTTGCCTGAACAGAAAGTACTCGAATGTTTGTATGCTTTTGCATGTTTGTTCTTGTTTGTCTTATGAAAGATCCCCCCACAGGAGATTTTTCTCGTGAAAGATGGCAAGGATGATTTTTGAAGGAAGATGAATACGAATCCTTTTTAATTTTTTTTTTTTTTTTTTGAAGGAAGGTGAAGACGAATCTTTTTTTTTTTTGACCATGAAATACCTCATAAAGGAGGGACTGTCATGAAGGACGCTGGAGGACCGCCATGAAGGACGGTGAGGGGGAGAAATTTTCAAATCGATCCATTTCTGTCACATTTTGCCAACATACTACTGCATCCTTCAGCCTTGGAGACCTTGTTTTCGGCTCTCTCCTTCTATGAAGGGGTCACTTTTGCGAGCGATCACCCTTGGCCCACTTCTGCCTACATAAAAAAAGTAGAAAACTGGATAGAAAAGCATAAGGTTCTCCCCGCCAGAGGCGGGTACTGAGAAAGAGATTCCCTGTAACACATACAAAACCTTGACACCACTAATGTAATATTTAGTTTGCGTAACTAGGGATTTTAGTAATCCCTAGAATGTTCAGGGACTTCATGTAATCGCTGTGACCGTCAGCGATTACATGAAATCCCTAAATAATTTAGGGATTACATGAAATCACTGATTTTTAGGGTATTTTGTTACACGAATGTTGAAGAATTTTTTTATTCTTGACAAAGAAGAATGAGACGTGAATTTAAAAATTAACCAACTGGTTAGGTTAATTGAATGCCCTGTTAGGTTAACTGAATACCCGGTTGTCACCTGAATGCCAGGTTAGGTTAATTGAATACCCGGCTAGGTCAACTGAATGCCCGGTTAGGTCAGCTGTACGGCCTTGACTATTGGTTAGGTTAAGTCGTGATATTTTCGTTAGTTTTAACTGAATGCCTGGTAGGTTAATTGAATGCCCGGTTAGTTTAATTGAATGTCCGGTTAGGTCAACTGTACGCCCTTGACGATTGGTTAGGTTAAGTCGTGATATTTTCATTAAAACTAACAAAAATATCACGACTTAACCGAACCAATCGTCAAGGGCGTACAATTGACCTAACCGGGCATTCAATTAACCTAACCGGCATTCAAAATTTTGATAGCCTACGTTACGCGCAGGGTTACGTATTGTAAGCCTGCAAACTGCGTGGGATCCGTTCAGCGGGAGCTGAGAAAGTTCGGGACAGACAGACAGAGAAAGACAGACATCGTCCACTTCGCTCTTACTTATAAGAAAGATTATGACGGTATCAAACTCATTGCTACAAATGTATTCTGGGATGTTCTTAACTGAATTTTAGCTTAAAATGGAATATGACACATGAAATTGTGCAGGGTTTTTTTTTTGGATAACAAAAATCAGTTCAGTGGTTTCGTGTAATCACTGGACGTAAAAATCAGTCATTTCACGAAATCCCTACAAATTTCAGGGATTTCATGTAATCTCTGGCGGTCGCAGCGATTACACGAAAACCCTGAACATTTTAGGAATTTCATGAAATCCCTAGTTACACAGATTCCCACAGTATATATATATATATATATATATATATATATATATATACTGCAAACAACGCGCAGTATAATTAATGTAAAGAACGACGCTTGTGTAGAAGAGCGTCCGCACAAGACGTTCGTTCTTTCTCCTCGTCTTGTGCGGACCTCTTCTACACAAGCGTCGTTCTTTACGTTAATTATACTGCGTGTTGTTTGCAGTTAAAATGTATATATGTAAGGCATGAGAAGGTGCCTCCTCAGGGCTTTCGATTCCGCTCGTATGAAGGAGAATTACGACTTCTGACTGATCGGGAACCTTGGTGTAGTGGTTAGCATGTCTGACCGGCAATTGGATGATCCCGGGTTCGATTCCTGGGAGGTGCCTCGTTTTTTAATTTGTTTGTTCTTTCTCCTCGTCTTGTGCAGACGCTCTTCTACACAAGCGTCGTTCTTCACATTATATACACACATACACACACTATATATATATATATATATATATATATCGGCTATTGATTGGTGGCGTGGAAAACGCAGTTTAATAATGAACAGGAACACCAGAGAAAATACAAACATCCTTCAAGGTTTAATAGTACCAACGTTTCGGAATGCACTAATTCCATCTTCAGGGCTAAAACAATAAAATTCCAAATCACATACAAATTACAATACAAATTGCTTAATAACAATTTAAAATAAACTTAAAAAATTATAAAAAGTAGCTAAGAAAATGTAAAACATTAAAACTAAAAGGTAAATAAATGTGAAGTTAAAAAGTTAAAATTATAAAAAGTAAAAGCATTAAAACTGAAAGTAAATAAAATAAACTAGTACCTCAACCAAAACATAGCAGATCTATCGATGATTCGTCAGAATTTAGGTCTGGTTTTAGTTTATAAATAAACAGAGACTCCATAATTTTAAGCTTAAGGTCAGAGCTTCCGGCAGCAAGAACGGCGAAATTAGACTGTGAAATTGGGTGGTTATTGTTGTGAGAGTGATTACGTATGAGAGAATTAGGTGGTTTGCCAAGGGGTAAATTTGTACGGACCGATTTACCGAGATGTTCGTAAATACGGATTTTAAATGTCTTTTAGTTTTACCTATATATGACCCCATACAGTGGTCACACTTGTATTGATAAACTATGGATGACTTAAGAAGTGTAGGAATAACATCCTTGTATTTAAATAAATGGTAAATCGATTTAGACGGGGTGAATATAATTTTTATACATAGTTGTGGGTAGAATTCCTTGAGCAATTTTAAAAGTTTGTTTCTAATGTTAAAACTTGAGGTTCCCATATAGGGCAAAGTGAAATACAGAATATCTTTGGGGACTGTAATTAAGTCTCTAGTTGTAGGGCTTATTAGTCTATTTAAGGTTCTGCCTATTGTAGTCTCCACCAGTCTAGAAGGGAAATTATTCTTGGCAAGGAGTTTTCGGATGAAATCTAGTTCATCGTGTAGTTTAAAGTAATCTGAACAGATATTGAAAGCTCTATTGGTCAGAGTCGAAATTAAATTTCGTTTGAAACCTAAAGGGATAAAGGAAGAAAAGTTCGTAGTAAGATTGGTGAATGTCGGCTTTTGGTAAACGGAAGTTTCAAAAGAGGAATTAGTTTTTATTATCTTAATGTCCAAAAAGGACAGAGAGCTATTAGATTCAACTTCTGAAGTAAATTGAATATTAGAGTGCTTAGAATTAAGGTAATTACGAAACAAAGGATATGGTCTGGTGATTTAAACAGGAGAAAAGTGTCATCAATATATCTTCTATAAAAAACCGGTTTAAAGTTGGAAGGACACTCATTCAACCATTTGACTTCATGATGACACAGAAACGCGTTAGCTAAGGTGGGACCAAGAGGCAGACCCATTTGAACACCTTCAGTCTGTTTAAAATATTCACCGTTGAATATAAATATAAGGTCTTCCACGGAAAATTTTAGTAGTTCTTTCATTTGACCTCTATTAAAACCCTGCACAGTATCAGTATTATTAAAAAGATTGTCAATACATATATCAATAGTTTCTGCAACAGGCACATTGGTAAATAAAGATTTTACATCGAAGCTAGCCATTGTGTAAGAATTATTATTTAATGAGGTAATTTCTCTAACGAAAGAAAAAGAATCCCGTGCTGTATACAAATTATAAGTTATAGGTGATAGTATGGGAACCAAGAATTTTGAAAGGTTATAACTAAAAGTTCCTAGAGCCATAAAATTGGCCTAAGTGGACAATTAGGTTTGTGTATTTTAGGGAGTCCATACATAATACCTGGGCTGGATCCAGAAACAAATAATTTAGAAAAACCGTGTCTGAGATTATATTATTAGATTTAAGTTTTCTAAGATACCTATTAATTTTATCTTCTTGTTTTAAAATTAAAGCAAAAATGTCACCAGTTACTTTAGTAAATCTAGTTGCATCATTTAAAATATCTAACATTTTATCGACATAAACATTCCTGTCCAAAAGAACAACGCCATTGCCTTTGTCTGGTCTTGTAACCACCCATGACTTGTCCAAAGACAGATTTCTTAGAATTTGAAACTCTTCCACCTCCATATTAGATCTATTGCCAGAAGGGTTAAAAGCATAAAATGAAGTAAAAGCTAAATTACGTAAATTATTAGATAAAAAGTTAAAACCTTTACTATGTGGGTCAAAGAATGCATGTTTAAAAAGGTCCTTAAAAAATAACTCAAAGTTGAGGAAATAATCGTAAAAATTAAATTTCTTTGGAGTAAGAGAGAATTTCAGGCCTTTACAAAGGGCAGATTTTTGAATATCACTGAGAACTTTGGAAGAATAATTAAAGATGAGATCATTAGCTGCTAGATTATTAATCGTATTATATCCTAATTTTTGGAGTTTCCTGTTCTGAACAAAATTCACCCTTGCAAACATTTAAATGATAATAATCTAGCAGCTAATGATCTCATCTTTAATTATTCTTCCAAAGTTCTCAGTGATATTCAAAAATCTGCCCTTTGTAAAGGCCTGAAATTCTCTCTTACTCCAAAGAAATTAATTTTTACGATTATTTCCTCAACTTTGAGTTATTTTTTAAGGACCTTTTTAAACATGCATTCTTTGACCCACATAGTAAAGGTTTTAACTTTTTATCTAATAATTTACGTAATTTAGCTTTTACTTCATTTTATGCTTTTAACCCTTCTGGCAATAGATCTAATATGGAGGTGGAAGAGTTTCAAATTCTAAGAAATCTGTCTTTGGACAAGTCATGGGTGGTTACAAGACCAGACAAAGGCAATGGCGTTGTTCTTTTGGACAGGAATGTTTATGTCGATAAAATGTTAGATATTTTAAATGATGCAACTAGATTTACTAAAGTAACTGGTGACATTTTTGCTTTAATTTTAAAACAGAAGATAAAATTAATAGGTATCTTAGAAAACTTAAATCTAATAATATAATCTCAGACACGGTTTTTTCTAAATTATTTGTTTCTGGATCCAGCCCAGGTATTATGTATGGACTCCCTAAAATACACAAACCTAATTGTCCACTTAGGCCAATTTTATTGGCTCTAGGAACTTTTAGTTATAACCTTTCAAAATTCTTGGTTCCCATACTATCACCTATAACTTATAATTTGTATACAGCACGGGATTCTTTTTCTTTCGTTAGAGAAATTACCTCATTAAATAATAATTCTTACACAATGGCTAGCTTCGATGTAAAATCTTTATTTACCAATGTGCCTGTTGCAGAAACTATTGATATATGTATTGACAATCTTTTTAATAATACTGATACTGTGCAGGGTTTTAATAGAGGTCAAATGAAAGAACTATTAAAATTTTCCGTGGAAGACCTTATATTTATATTCAACGGTGAATATTTTAAACAGACTGAAGGTGTTCAAATGGGTCTGCCTCTTGGTCCCACCTTAGCTAACGCGTTTCTGTGTCATCATGAAGTCAAATGGTTGAATGAGTGTCCTTCCACTTTAAACCGTTTTTTATAGAAGATATATTGATGACACTTTTCTCCTGTTAAATCACCAGACCATATCCCTTTTTTCGTAATTACCTTAATTCTAAGCACCCTAACATTCAATTTACTTCAGAAGTTGAATCTAATAGCTCTCTGTCCTTTTTGGACATTAAGATAATAAAAACTAATTCCTCTTTTGAAACTTCCGTTTACCGAAAGCCGACATTTACCAATCTTACTATGAACTTTTCTTCCTTTATCCCTTTAGGTTTCAAACGAAATTTAATCTCGACTCTGACCAATAGAGCTTTCAATATCTGTTCAGATTACTTCAAACTACACGATGAACTAGATTTCATCCGAAAACTCCTTGCCAAGAATAATTTCCCTCTAGACTGGTGG
Source organism: Bathynomus jamesi (assembly GCA_023014485.1). Taxonomy (NCBI): domain Eukaryota; kingdom Metazoa; phylum Arthropoda; class Malacostraca; order Isopoda; family Cirolanidae; genus Bathynomus; species Bathynomus jamesi. The sequence goes on along the minus strand of JAJOZX010001237.1, from coordinate 686,743 downwards.
AGACTACAATAGGCAGAACCTTAAATAGACTAATAGCCCTACAACTAGAAACTTAATTACAGTCCCCAAAGATATCCTGTATTTCACTTTGCCCTATATGGGAACCTCAAGTTTTAGCATTAGAAATAAACTTTTAAAATTGCTCAAGGAATTCTACCCACAACTGTGTATAAAAATTATATTCACCCGTCTAAATCGATTTACCATTTATTTAAATACAAGGATGTTATTCCTACACTTCTTAAGTCATCTAAGTTTATCAATACAAGTGTGACCACTGTATGGGGTCATATATAGGTAAAACTAAAAGACATTTAAAATCTCGTATTTACGAACATCTCGGTAAATCGGTCCGTACAATTTACCCTTGGCAAACCACCTAATCTCTCATACGTAATCACTCGCACAACAATAACCACCCAATTTCACAGTCTAATTTCATCGTACTTGCTGCTGGAAGCTCTGACCTTAAGCTTAAAATTATGGAGTCTCTGTTTATTTATAAACTAAAACCAGACCTAAATTCTGACGAATCATCGATAGATCTGCTATGTTTTGGTTAAGGTACTAGTTTATTTTATTTACATTTCAGTTTTAATGCTTTTACTTTTTATAATTTTAACTTTTAACTTCACATTATTTACCTTTTAGTTTTAATGTTTTACATTTTCTTAGCTACTTTTTATAATTTTTTAAGTTTATTTTAAATTGTTATTAAGCAATTGTATTTTTGTAATTTTGTATGTGATTTGGAATTTATTGTTTAGCCCTGAAGATGGAATTAGTGCATTCCGAAACGTTGTACTATTAAACTTGAAGGATGTTTGTATTTTCTCTGGTGTTCTGTTCATTATATATATATATATATAGAGAGAGAGAGAGAGAGAGAGAGAGAGGTTCTTACAGCTACTGTTGTTCTCTAAGAATGAAATTTTTCAAAATCTAAAATTCTCCTCTTCTTCATCGACCAAATGTCAAATATGAAATTCATTTGAGCTAATTAAATTTTGGAATGTCGCTTGTTGTCATTTAATTCTTTATAGGATCATTTATATTTCGTCGAAATATCTTCAAATGTTCAAAAGTTCAAAAGTTATGTCACTTTTGAATTTGGTACAACTTTTAACTGCGTTTGCTGGCGTTTTTTTACTTTTGTCGCTTAGCCACTTCTTCCTAGGAGGGCCTCATATATGATAAATAAAGAAAACAATATTGTACTTCAGATGTAGAGCGTACAATTAGTCAAAAATCATATGTATTACTAAAAATAGTCCAAACGGACCAAATTTAGAGTTGCCGAAAGGAAATCTGGTGTTTTATTTTTATTTTTGATTCTCTCTTAATCCATTAGTTAGTGGCCATTGGTTGAATTTCCTATCGACAAAATTGTTTGTCATTATTGCGTCACTTTTTCTTGTATTCACGTGATCTTCGGTATGAGTCCTTTTAAAAGGAAATATTGTTATAATGTTATAATGTTTCAGACCAACAAAGACCCTAGGATCCACTCATGGCTGGTCTACCTAACTGTGTTCGTAATTGTGTATTGTGCATGTCCTCTGTAGTGGCGGAGAGGACCTAAGATTTTACGTGGGTTCCGAATCACAAGGCCGTAATTTTACTACCTTAAATTATACCCAATCTATCAACATATGCATCTAATCGATTTTTAAACATGTTTATAGACGTGCTACTAATTACTTCTACCGGCAAACTGTTCCAGCTATTTACCATTCTATGCGTAAAAAAGTTTTTGGCAACTGCTGTCTCGAACCTTCTACTTGTCAACTTACACCCGTTATTTCTAGTCCTATTATATTCTATTCATTCAAAATGGATCGAGTTTAGAATCTTTTAGATTGCCTCATATCAATGACTCATACCGAAGATCACGTGAATACATGAATACAAGAAAAAGTGATGCAATAATGACAAACAATTTTGTCGGTAGGAAATTCTACCAATGGGCACTAATGGGTTAACAAAGGTTTCGTTTCTATTAAATACCCAACCCTACAAAATACCCTACGACCCTTCACAGTGTCGATTCCACTTTGAAAAGTGGAGTTGAAGAGAGTGGGTTCGCTCTCCGCGCTCTCTTCGGTTAAGAGGCGCCTTTCGTTCAACGTGGGGATAGAAGTGAAGTAAAGGGGCGTTTCCAGTAATGGGCCCGCCTACTGTTGACCCTGACCTTAACCTTTATATCTTTACCTCACCTAAGATAAGAAACTTCAAATTTGAACTTAACTAGACTGCAATACAACAAAACGCAATTTGAGGATTTCCGGTCTACGTCAATCGCATGTGTGCACTAGTGCTTGCATAATACCGAAAATTTTCAATACCGGTATTTGGAGGCAATTATGCTAATCCCGGTAGATACCGGTATTATGAAAAAAATAATTTATTTTGATTTATTATGGTGCCACCCTACCAACCCTCCCACAAGTCTGAGGGACTTGCAGTACTCACCATATTTACTATAAATTAATGACCCAACTCCAAATAGATGGCATTCTATTCGAAAAAGTTTATACAGTAAATTACTAAATTGTAATAAAAATATTATTTGAATTTTTTTTTTAGCATATTATTATACAACTACTGGGGTAGATAGAAATTATTAGTATCTAAATATTTATTTCTTAGTTTGATTTTGAAAGTATGCTTTGAGGAAACAAAGAGCATCTAGGGATTGTTCAGATAGACTTGATCTCAGTTTCGTCAGAAACAGGCCTGCAGCAGAAAGGCTCTTTCTGATTCTGCACTTGTAGGTTTAATTGAAAGCAGTGCCTTGTACAGCTTCTCTAAATTCTCACTTCTCTGTAAAGTAACTTCCAAGCTTTTAAATTCATTAGTAACATCAAAATCAATGGAATTTTTTTTAGATGGCACTTTTCCTAGTTTGTCCATTTCTTGCATGTATTCACTCAGTAATGAATCTGCTTCCACTTCAGTCTTATCGGAGGACTAAATTGCCTAAATTTTACAATAGCAATTTTTGTCAATACCGAAAACCTATAATATCGGTATCGGTATTATTTGTACTTCTTCAATACCGGTATTAATACCGGTATTTCAATACCGGTTTTAACCCCTAGTGTGCACGCACGTAGGCAACGAGGCATAAGTGGGGTCGAGTGTGTGAAAATTCACGGATGAAGTGGGGTAATTTTTTTGAGGTAATACTTTCGATACCTCGGAACATTAAAAATTATATTACAAATTCTAGAAACAAAACCAACCATTTTTACTGTCAGAAAAAAAGACATTGATCCTCATTAGGTTAGGTTAGGTTATGCTAGATTAGCAAGTATCCCTCCAATTAATAAATACAGAAACCACCATTCGAGCCCTTAATTGCATCTGAAACACTGATCACGCCCTTCTAAGATTAAGTTATGTTAATTAGTTTTTTAGATATATAGAGATGCGCACATATATGTATGTGTGTATGCGTGTGCGTGCGCTATGAAATATGTTCACAAATTATACAGGTCAACAAAAAAAAATTTTTTTTTCGTTGCCAAGGAAATTCGTACGAATTTAGGGTATTTTGGGGTTGCTGAATTCCAAAATGAAAGTAGTTTTTCCGATTTGGCTCTAGTTCTTGAGATAATGAATACCCTCAATTAATAGGAAACGTAACCATAACGCGTGCATATGGGAAACTACCGGAACATTCTAGATGGTGAGACCGAATAAAGTGCCATTATGTATTTCATGTGTTTACTTTTGTATGATTTGAGAAAATTTCAATGCGATTTGTAAGTAGGCTCCGCCTGAACATTAAATTTTTTCCATTTTTACGTGTTTCAATGGGGTACCAATTATCTCATAAATTAGAGCCAATCTAGCAAAATCGATGTCATATTCGCAATCAGCACCACAAAGTTACCCCAAAATCACTCTAATATGATTGGCAATAAAATGAGTGTTGACCAGTGTTATAAGGAAACGAAGTTCACTCACAACTTAAAAGTTGCGATTTTAGACGATAACCAAAGCTGTGTGTGTGTGTGTGTGTGTGTGTGTGTGTGTGTGTGTGTGTGTGTGTGTGTGTGTATTATCATGACATACGTTCACAATTATAAGGATAAGGTATGTGAGGTACGACCATCGCTTCAGAGACGAAGTTCACTGATGACAAATTCTTTTTCGTTCTTTCACGGAAGGCGAAAAACCACTCTTAAAAATCCTTTCTTTCAACAGAAAAAAATGCTCAATTTGTTTCCCTACAAATTGGGGGTCATTTTTCACACAATAACTTGTTTCGCTCATAACCTTTTTTTTTTTTGGTATAATGCAGTTAAATTACATTTATATATATATATATATATATATATATATATATATATATATATATATATATTATATAGGAAGGAGGGCCAAAGGCGAGCGTCCGCAAAAATGTCCCCCTATGTAAGAAGGAAAGCGACGAAATCAAAGTCTCTGAGAATCATAATACCTTTTTTTTATAAATTTTGAGAAGATTGTGTACAATGCATGTATGTGTTGTGAAGAATAGAGAGAAGTTTGTGTTTGAGAGCATGCTGGACTGCTCACAGGGTTGACGAGACACGGAAAAAGATCAGCTAAAGGGAACAGTGATAGGAGAAACAGGAGTTTCAGCACTCCCTGTCTCCTGCCAAACATCACCCCCAACCCCGAATTACTGGTGTTCTCTCTCTCTCTCTCTCATATATATATATATTATATAATATATATATATATATATATATCTATATATAGGGTCCCAAAAAATGTATACACACTTTAACAGCTGATAGCTCAATTGATGTTTCTTTCTTTCCAAGTTAAACCCATTAGAATTAATAATGGCAGTCAGACTAAGCTTTGAACAAAGGAAATTCATTCTAAAATGCTACTGGAAGTGTGAAAACGCAGTTGAAGTGCAAAGACAGTTTAGGAGGGAGTTTCAAACTGATCCACCAACGCGACTTACCATCACTCGAATTAGAGATAATTGCCGATGGAACTGTTCAGAATGTCCACAAGAAGCGTTCCGGAAGACCACGGACATCGACAAGCCCCACAAAGCAAGAAAGAGTACTGGAAACGTATCACCAAAGTCCAAGAAAATCTGTGCGGCAAGCGAGTCGTGAGGTAGGAATTTCAGAATCGTCTGTCCAACGCATTTTGAAGCGCTGTCAATGGAAAAGTACATTCCAAGATTAGTCCATGCTATTAATGAAGATGATGATCCGGACCGAAGAGTGGAGTATTGCGAGTGGTACTTGGCACGATGTGGATGTGGATTGGACGAAGGGGTTTCGTAGAATACCCTCCGCGTTCACCAGACCTCACACCACTAGACTTTTTTTTATGGGGATACTTAAAAGACAAAGTCTACGCTATAAAACCTGCAACAGTCGCTGAATTGAGAGCAGCCATTGAACGAGAATGCACACAAATACCAAACGAAATGTTTCGTGATGTTTGCGATTCCATTGCTTCGCGTTATCAGCAGTGCCTGGACCAGAACGGACGTCAGTTTGAAAACAGGCGTTGACAAAACAATTAAATAATGTCTGTAGATTCTATACATTTTGAAAATGAAATGTATTTTAATAAACACTGCCTTTATAAGTATTTAAAGTGTGTATACATTTTTTTGGGACGCCCTGTATATATATATATATATATATATATAATATATATATAATATATATATATATATATATAAAGAAAGTGGTTGGTAGATAAATGGGTACCCTGGGTAGCCTAGTGGTTAAAATGCTGGGCTGCTGGTGGGGTGTGTTCGGATTCCACGTTAAACTGTAGGTCTAAGGTGGAGTGAAAAGCTTGACCTTCGTCAGAATGAACAATTCGGGCGGAAACAAACCAAAGGTTATATATATATATATATATAGAGAGAGAGAGAGAGAGAGAGAGAGAATGTTTGGTGTTGTTCAGTCTCCTTCGTCATGTGATGTTGGAAACCTACAGCTTTACGTAGTATATGAACCAACTAAGGGACGCTACATCATTTAAACGCGGAGGAGGATTACCCATCCAACGACTCAACAGACCCAACGTCGCTCAACCTCGCTGATCTAGAAGGAAGCGATACTGCGATATGATCACATGACGTAGCTCTATTAATGAAAAATTTGAGTATAGATTCAGCGTTATTGTCTATTAATATGTTGGGCATTTTATGAACGTTAATGACAAGATTATCAAAAGAATCATGACCTACATTGGTTTTTTATATTACATTAGAGAAGGTAATGCCCGATGGAGTTCAATCCGGTGAAGGGGTAAATCCACGGGGAAAAAAAATGATTTTCGGTTTATTTCGCCCTTCCTTCAGTAACGAGCAGGATTTAGGAGTGAGACGTCATTGGGCAATCGCATTTGTCCTTCAGATACGCCCGTGATTCGTTTCAATTAAGAGTTCATCTTGCAATACGTTCTGGACGCTCAGTTTTGGCTGTTTCGAGGTCATATTTTCTAGTCTATAAAGTTGATTTGAAACATCTTTTTACTTTAGTTTTTAGTTCCAAGCCCGGGTTACACGTGGAGGTGAGAAGAGGAGGGTAGTAACTAGTTTGGATGATGCTCTTGGCTGCATCCGAGGTAAAATTGCTATTATCCGATGGCACCTGAGTCCTCTTAGAAACCAGCTGAGCGATGAGAGTAAAGCAAAATAGACTGAAGACCTTCTTTCGCCATCGAGCAGGGATGCACGACCTTTTTTAATGAAGGGTCAGATAGTG